>PVKN010005307.1:0-31117 GCA_004027915.1 Capromys pilorides | reverse complement strand
CCTTCCGGGCAAGGAAGCTCTGCTTTTCATATAGTAACCTTTCCTACCACAACCTAAGGAGGCAACCAGTGCTCCCTACACAGCTCCCCTTACAGGAGCTTTTAGATTTATAACAAGGAAATGATGAAGTTTAATTGCTCAGCGCTAGTTCAGTAGGTCCCTATTTCTTAAGGACAATGGAAAGGTACTGAGTAAGCTCTTTGAACCCTACCTTTGCAGATTTGACTTCCTATCTCTGGGCAGGAATACTAGGTGGATGGGAACACATGAGAGTGTCAAGACTAAGGGCTGAGCCAGACTCTGTGCATGTGTGTGTTCACATGTGATTCGGACAAAAACTTAGGGCTCAAAGCATGTGGCTTCACTGTGTAACAACATACATGGAAACTATAGAAATTAAACTTTCAGCAGGGCTTTGTCTCTCAGGAACTCTACGCCATCCATATTCTAAATCAATGTGACATTAAAAAAATACTGAAACACACCTTAAATATCAAAGATGGTTTGAAAAGAAAAAGTGACAGATGCATTTTCGGCCATCCATTAAGTGAAAGTGTCCTTTCTCTACAGCTGAAATAGTTGTACAGAGCAAATAAACAGAAGCAAACTGCCAGAGAACACATTTGTCACGAAGACTCTTTGGACCTTCAGCACTTTGGCACTGGTGTTTCCCTTTCGCAGTTCCCTTTAACCCTCACAGGGAGGAATTCCTATTACACATACAGTTCACTAACTTTTTATTGCACTGGTTACTTTTATGTGTTTGGAGTGTTAAATATTTATGTGATCACTGATTAGAAAGTGACCTCTTAGAGAATGTCGTGCTTTAAGGAACACGCAGTACTGTACCTTGTCAGATGCTGAGAATTTATAGTTTTAGATAACGGCGCTCCCTTACCAGTTAAAGTAAGGTTCTTACTTACATTGACCTGCATTCTATCAAAATGCAAAAATGTCAAAATTCTTCCATTCTGTCAAAATGAAAGTTTTGGGAGCATAAGTTCAAAATCTTCGAAGGCAAGCAAAACTGCACAAGGCCTTCTGAGAGCTGGGCCATGACAGACCTACTGGACAACAACACCGTCTCTCGCAGGACTGCAGGGTATAAACATGGCTCAGTAAAGCTACAGAGGCTAACAAAGGCCAGAAAGGCCAGGCCACTGCAAGAATTTTCCGGAACATTAACAACATCCCCCATTCTCTATGCACTCACTTCTGGAAACACGGAGCCCATTAATTTGATATATAGCAAATTCCATTAATAAATCTATGAACATGTGTTTTTTCTTATTGTAGAATTATGAATAGAAAAATGAACAAAAAAGACACACATGGCACTGTGAACTTATTAAAGCAAGGAGAACCTGCATAGCTCTACATCTGAAAATATACAGGGAGACCTAACTGGAAGTTACTCATAGAAAAAAGACACAAAGTAAATTGAAAAGGAAAGGCCAAAATGTTCAGGATGATATAGATTTTAAAAGAAAAACTTTGAGAAAATGAGAAGTTGAATTTTCTTACTAGTTTGTCAACAATGTTTTTAAGACATTACTTGTATTGTTTTTAAAAATAATTTATCAAACTCTTAAACTTAACCTCAATCTCTTATAATCCAGTATTAATTTTCTATTGATACGGCCTATTTATTACTACTACTTATTCAAATAGAAGTTTTCACTATCAAAATTCATTTCTTAGCCAGGTCTGGTAGCACACAGCTGTGACCTGGCAGGCGGAGGCAGGAGGACTGCTCCGACTTTGAGGCTGGTCTCGGCTATGTCACAGCAAGACTCTGTCTCAAATAAATAAAAACAACAAAGAAACAAATAATTCACTTTTTCCAAGTTTAATCATTCTAAAATATATCATAAATGAGAAATATTATATAAGTATGTATTTTAATAGAGTAAACATAGAAAGAGACTAAGTGGATTTAAGCAGTAGTTTTTCACGGGGAGAAAAAAAAAGAACTCTAGTATCTAATTCCCCTCATATCACCCTAGCACACAATTACAGTAATTCACAGGGGAGACTATAGGACACTGACAATCTGAGGACATATGCTATGCTGTGTTTCCTTATTTCAGCTTCATAACCCACAGGCTAGAGGCGTCTGTCCCAGACTTACAGATGGGTGGGCTGAGACTGACTGACTTTAAGAAACTTGCTGAAGTCATGGAACTGGGATTCAAACTGATACTATTTCCACTAGAATGTGTTATTTTTCCAAACAAATAAAATACATAAAGTACAGAAGCATCTGGAAAACATAAAAAGTTCTCATCTGCAATGCTAAAACACTACAACATTTTAACATTTTCAGTTCCTGTTACAGTTTTCAGTCTAATGGTTATAAGTTTAGACAATCTCCTGAAATAAAAACTCATACAAATATGGCAAATAGAATTGATGCTTTACGCTACGTAAACTTCTTGTGCTATCAACAGGTGCTCTGCTGACATGTCCTAAGCTTTCCGCATTCTGCTTGAAAACACTTTTAATGAAAAGATGCATTTCATGGCAGTACAAACAGTCTCCTACCTTATCGACGTTCATTCGCTTAAATGATGCTTGCAGAAGTTTAAAATTGTGAATATACTCATGCTCCAGCTTTGCTTGAAATTTTACTTTCTTCAAACTAATGCAGCCTGGAAAGAGCATGTCCATGAACTGGCAGTAGGCCGCTCCTGGAAAGCAAGGGAACACTTGTGTGAGACTTGCTCAACCCAGACACGACTGGGGACTGCCAGGCAGAAAGAAGGAGACTCTACAGGCGGTGTCGTCCCCAGCAGAGCCTGCCTGGTTGTGTGCCTTCCTGCAATCACCACAACGCACCTCTTTGTCCACAGGAGCTAGGTGCTGCAGGGAGGAGACCTTGTCTCACTAAAGCAGCACTTGCCTCTTTCCCACTGCTGGCCACTGCGGACTGCATGGCGTGCACCCCAGTACCACCAGGCGCCCCGACTGACCAGCTTCTTAGCAGAAGCTCATTTGCTGACACCAAGAAAACCAGGGTAAGGGTAATTCTTCCAAACTTCTACCAAAGAAAACAAACATCGTTTTTTCCTCATCTAGATAGTACCATATCTGCACCCACTATCAACAGAAATAAATTTAGGGTGACAGAGAACAGAAATGACATGAACTACAAAAGTTCACATGAAATATGTAGTCTATCTATTATCTATCATCTATCTATTCTCATTCTCTTCCTCTGTCTCTGTCTGTCTCTCTCTCTCTCTGCTCTAGTCATTCTCTATCCATCTTGCAAAATAACAGGTAAAAACTGTACCACATGGCTACGCTTCTATACACCAAACACAGTTGCACACCAATTTCACTGTGGCCTGGAGCAGTGGGGTTCCTCTATTAACACAAAGTATGAAGTGAGGGACTCTGTGACACTGAAGTTCACAATCATGCATGCTGTTCATGACTGAGCAACATGACAGAAAGCTCAAAGAGCCCCCTGAGGAAATGGTCATAGGACAAGGCATTTTTCCTATTTGAAGAACTGTTCGAGCATAACAATTTTTTGAAAGTCACATCATTTAGTAAAAGAAATTCAAAGCCAGATTTCTTTTTCAATGAGAAAAGTAACTGAGTGGCAAGAATGAGAACCAGCAGCCATTTTTAAATTGTTGGCTGTCTCCAGACCTCTTGGGCTGTTTCTAGACTGAACAAGATCATTTTTTCTGGAACAAAAAGGGCTACCCTCATCTTTGAGCATTAAGGCTTTCCACGAGGAGCCTGTCCTTCAAGTCTTTAGACAAGAAGGGCCTACTCTGTTTCTTATGCCAAACAGGTAAGGAACATCGTTTATTAAAGCAGGAATGCCAGCTAAGAGGGAACAGAAACAGGGATCTAGGGGTAGTAGAACAAAAATATTGAAGGAACTCACATTTTGTAGGAAAGGGCGGAAAGTGGGAAATATAGACCATGACAAAATCTCCAGAGTCTACATCTGGCTCCACTTAAAAGCCAATACCCTAAATTCTAGCTAGTGAGTTCCTCATCAAGATGGGTTCTCTTAAAAATAAAACAAAATATATCAAACGCAAACCAAAAACAGGGTGTGGGGAGATACTTAAGAAAAGTATCACAGTGGGTGGGGGGGGGCATTCTTACAGTCATCATCTAATCATGTAGTTCTTTTCAAGCATCACAAGATGCAGTAAATTCTAATAGCTGCCTTAACATTATTTTTTACGTAGCATTGTCTTATTTGTACATTTATTTGCACTTCTGCAGAGGTTAGCATAAAGTTTACTCCTGGAGACCCAGATACTACTCACAAACCGAGCAACCACATCATTTACAATTAAAAAGAAACAACTTTTTGTGGGGGTGGGGGGAAACCCTTCCATTTAGAGAGAGAATAAATGGGAAAAAAATCACCTTTACTATCACTATCTAAGAGATAATAACTAATTATATTCTGGTATATATCATTTTGATCCTTTCTTTTTTGAGATTTTCTTACAAAAGCAAAAATAAAAATATCATGTTTTATTTATTTTGTGTACATGTTTGTCCTTATGAGTCCCTTTCTGGGTCATATTTTCAAGCAGTTTTTCTTCTATTAGTACACAAGTGTAGTGCACAATCCATCAATATTTGTAATATCCTTCTGACACTTAGCAACTTTTCTAAACCAAGACTGCATCAATATTCATACATCGTTTCTTCAAGTACTCTCATGATCTGAAGTTTTACATTTAAATTCTGAATCCATGTGGAATTTATTTTAGTCTAGGATGTAAAGTGTGGTTCTAATTTTAGTCATTCCAAATGTTAGTGGAAATCTGTCCTTTTGGCTTCCCTCCACTGGGACACCTCCCTACCTGGGGGGAGGTGACAGGGTTTTACCCTCCCAGCACAGTAGCCGAGGGTGTGCAGGCCTCTGACTTGAGCTCGGCCTTGGATCAGCTCTCAACATGGCAGGCATGACAGGAATACAGAGGCTGCTGGAGCTTAGGCATTGTACCAGTAATGGGGCCATGTCCCAAGCAGCACCAGCAGAACGCGAGCTCCCTCACCACCTTATTCCTGTGGCACAACAGAAGTTAAACCCCCAGCTCCTTAGTATCCTTTGGTTCCTTCACCTGAGGTTGGTTTCCCATTGACTCTGGATTTTTTTTTTTTTTTGGCTGGCTCAGGCTGCCTTAATGGTGGATCTGGGGATTGAACTGCCATCCCCTGTGCCTGACTGGGATTGCCAGCGCAAGCGCTTAAACCACTGAGCTAACCAGAAAGCCGCCTCCCATTGACTCTGAACTGCTTAACCACTTTCTTAAAAACTTTTCTGCTGTTTAAAATTGCAGCAGATCAACTTCTGCTATTTTCAACTCAAAGTGCAAGCTGATAAAAGTCAGGTAGGTGCTGAACACCAACATTTCACAGGTAATTTACATTTTTTCCACTGACAAAGAGCACTAGTTTTATTCCTCTATATATTGCTTTCCTAAAATGTATGATTATGCCTCTTTCTAGACTGTACATCTTTGGGTCTGTCTCTGTGATGGCTCCACACTCGGTTCGCAGTTCTATGCTATGTACTGGTACCCGGAGGGGAAGGTTTTTCTCTTCTTCTTCTATTTTACTATGAATTTATTCTTTCTCTTTTACTTTGTTATCCACAGCACATGAAAAATAATAGCTCCTTAAAAACAGAAGTTGTTTTACTATTGAGTAACTGCCTTATTGACAGTGAACACCCGTGTTCTCCCCTTACCCCAGATCCTGGTAAGCAGCAATCTAGTTCCTATCCCAACATATTTATCTATTCTACACATTTTACATAAACGGAGTCATACACTATGTGGCCATTGTGCTTGGTTTCTTCTACTCAGAAAAAAACATCTGTTCAAGATTCACCAGCGTGGTAGCACGTGTCAGAATTTCATTTTTATAACTGAATAATTACAATCCATTGTATAAACATGATATTTTATTGATCCAGTCATCCATTGGTGCCATCAGGGATGTTTTCAATTTTGGGCTATTTTGAATATGCCACTGAGAACATTTGAATATAAGAGCTTGTATAGATGTTTGTTTTTATTCTCTCATCTCTATATACATAGAAGTAGAGCTACTAGGTCACACTGTATTTCCACGGTAAGCACTTTCAAGAACTGCCAAACTGTTTTCCAAAGCAGGTGTACCATTTGGGAATCTGCAACATACGAAGACTTCTACTCTCCACATCTTTGTCAACACTTGCTATTGTCGGTTACCTTGATTCTAGTTATCCTAGTAGGAGTGAAGTGGTATTTATGGGTTGTTTCTCCAAATAATGTATGATGCTATGTATCTTTTTTTTTTTTCGGGACTGGGGATCAAACTCAGGCCCTTGCGCTTGCCAGGTGTATCTTTTTTATGTGCTTTTTGGCCATATAAATATCTTCTTTGTCTCTGCAAATGCAAACGTGTCTGTACAAGTCCTTAACCCATTTTTAAAAGTTGAGTTACTTTTTTATTGTTGAGGTACAAGAACTCTTCCTATCTTCTATATGCGACTCCCTTATCAATATATGATTTACAAATGTTCACTCCAATTTTTATGATAAATCAGCTGACATGATTTTATGTAATGAGGTCTTTCCCAAACTTAAGTTTGTCTTTGAGTCAAAAAAGAAATGCTCTCAGGGGGGCCAACATCCCAAGAATATACTAAAAACTGCAATTCTGACCACTATTTTTATTGTACCTACTACAAAGATGGAAAACAAAAAAGCACCACAAATATTCTCTCATCGATGATTTGACTTTCTCAGTGGTATCCTTTGAAGTACAAGTTAATGTTTAAAAAATACAACTTAGCTAATTTTTTTTTTTGTCATTTGTGTTTTTACTGTCCTAAGTAAATCAGGTCTAATCCAAGCTCATAATTTACACCTATGCTTTCTTTGAAAAGTTTTACAATTTTCTAACATGTACGCACCTGTCTGTCTGTCTGTCTTTTGCAATCCATTTTTCATTAATCTGTATAAAGCTGAGTCTAACTTCATTATTTGCATGAGCTCACGGTTGTCCTCTATCTCCATTCTATTCTCTTGGCAGTCTTGTATTTCACAGCACGTACGTATTTCATAGCATGTCCAGTAAGGGATACCTTCCATGAGGTTTTAGGTGCTAGAGTCAAAAGAGTCCTTGAGAACTTTTCAGAAATAGCTCAGGACCGTGATGAAGGCTTGCTCTGCTGCTGGAGGCATGCTCATTTGTGCACTTGCAACTTGGGTTTTCTGAAGGGGACACGTCTAAGATAGATCATGCAAAGGATACCTTGAAATTAAGTGCTGCTACAGAGAACATCTTCAACTGTGAGAGGGCATAACCTAAGCCTTTTGTATTCTGGTTTCTATCAGGTCAACCCTTTGCTCGTGTGCTGGACTTCATCTCCTCTCCCTGTCTTATGAGTGACTCCTGCCAATACCCTTACTCTGTCAACTTCCCTCTGCATGTATTCCTAAAACATATAAATATACTCTGGTATCATTCAACATTGAAAAAATAAAACAAGATTACTTTCCTTGATCCCTCCAGGCCTTTGGCCACTGTACCAGTTATCTCCTGTTTGTAGCAAAACTTCCTGACAGAGTTATCCCTACTTTCATTATTTTGTCTTCCATCCAATTCAATTCACCAAGCACGCAACTGTCTTCAAAACTTACTATGGTCTGATCAAGATCATCCACAGCTCCTCCATCACCAGATCAGTCACTTTTCTTTATCCTATGCAACTTTGAAATTCTATATTTCTTCTTTATTGGATAAATAGGTACCCATTAATTAGAAAATTTAAGAATCATTGTCTCTGTCCAGGAAGTCTCAGGCAGTCTCAAACCAAATCTCTGGGTCATTTATATTGCAATATAACGGCATGAACTACAATTTGCATAGATATCACTTTCCTCATATTATGCCAAAGATGCCATTATTTGGATAATCTACCTCTCCTGCTGAGAGGAGCCTGGTCCTTTCTGGGCCTTCAGTGCCCTGTCCTCAGGCTTCTGCACCCTCTTCTGTGCCCAAATTCCCTCAGGGAAGTTCTTATTCTGGTTTCCTTCCTGAAGTAGAAGTCTTCGTATGCTGCAGATTCCCTGAAGGTTCTTAGAACCCTTCAGGGCTGGTCCTTCCCTTGGACTTTACACTGTGCCTCATCTGGAGCTTCCCACGGCTACTTCCTGTGGCCATTCAGATCTAGGCTTTGGTGTCACCTCTTCAAACAGGCGCTCCCGTACGACGTCACATAAAGTGGTCTTCTAGTCACTCCTTATCACTTCATCCTGTTTTATATCTACTGTTCCACCGTGAATGCAGACATTGGCTTGTGGTTTATCTTCCACGGCATGTTTGAGAGCGCTTGCTCCTCACCTGTCCTTGGCCTCCTTTCTACCTGATTGCTTGACGCAGTCCCTGACATGAGAAGGTTGCAATAAATGTGGTTAAGAAAGGCAGACTGGCAGGTTGTGGCAGCTGAATTATGGTAAGGGCTGGCAGACAGCAAAATTCTAATTGATGTTCACAAGCTCCAAAAGAAGAGGCTGACAAGAAGAGATGCTCATATTCTTTTAAAATTTAGTGTGGCACAAAACCAAAACCTAAACAAAACCAGAACCACATCTGCGCAACCATATTGAAGACAAAATGTGCAATATAACAGCTGCTGCTGATACCTTTCAACTTGCTTTTTTTTTTTTGAAATTGTGTATTGTTTTTACTGTCTTATCTATTATTTTTCTATTTAAAAAAAAAAGAGAGACCAGAACCACTCTGGAGATCAAATCTTCATAACTATGAATAATAAGCTTCAGAAGGCAAATACAAGACCATGCACCTGGGCAAAAGAAATCTGAACTGGAGGCTGCTGTATGTGCCAAGACACGGACTACGACAGGCTCATCAGAACAGGGCGTCGCCTCGGTATGAAAGTCAGTTCACCTGGCTGTGGACACAGGCGGGGGAAAGGGAAATGATACTTGTGACAGCACATGATATGTACGTACACACACCTGGAGCCCTGTGAGAGATTTCAATAGTCACATATCAAACGACATAAACTGACAATCCGCAATGACCAGGTGGGGGCGCTCCACGGGGAAGGCAGAGCCCACAGATGACTGCCCATCTGCAAATGGAGACAGCAAGGGCATTGAGACAGCCTCATTTACAGCTGATCCCAGGACTTTGGCAAGAGAGCACTGCCATAAGGGAGACAGTTTCACTTATCATCTTTCCAGTGTCTTTTAATATTCTTAGCCCAGCATGGTGGCGCACGCCCATAATCCCAGCACTTGGAAGGCTGAGGCAGGAAGATTGGTGCGAGTTTGAGACCAGCCTGGGCTACAAAAGTGAGCTCAAGGCCAACCTGAACTGCATAGTGAGACCCTGTCTCAAAAAAAAGATTGAAAAAAAAAAACCCAACCAAACAAAAATAAAAACCTTATTTGTATGTCTGCAGTACATAATGATTACACTTGTTATGGAAAAAATGAACTGTTTTAAAGGAAAAATTTGAAAAAAATATCAGTAATAATAAATATATGAAATGTGTAGAACTTAGATACATTTGTGTAAAATCTGTTAAAGGTTTCACATCTATTTTTACAATGATGAACCCCACTGTACCCTTTCTTACAAGGAGGCATTTTTATTTCACTATCCTATTTTATAAATTTGGGAAACAAGGCTTAGAAAAATTGGCAGGCTAATAATGAACGGCAAAGTGGAATCAAAGCCTGACCTGAACTCTGATTTTTTGATACCAAGCTTTGTTTTTCTTTGTGCTGCTTCTTAGACTTTATAAATGAAAATTCAAAAATTCAATGAATGCTTAAAAAATATCTAGATCACAATTCTAAAAGGAAACATGAAGGAAACTACAAGAAAATATATGAGCCTTTGAGACTGTGGGTAGGGGTGTGAGTTGTACCCTGTCTGTTTACAGGAGAATTTTAGGGAGGACAGGGAAAACAACCTGTCTAATGTCATGACTTTGTTTTAGCATACAATAATATATTCAGAATTTTATTTTACATATAGGATGTGTACATATAGGATGTGAAAGGAAAATAGCTTTGCACTGCTGTATAATTTTATTGTTCATATACATATATACAATTCCTCTCCCTCCATCCGTCTCTCTCTCTCTCTCTCTCTCTCTCTCTCACACACACACACACACACACACACACTTATTGCTGTCCAAAAAATATTTCACAGCACTTTTCCAGAAATGTGACACAATCTGTGGAGAAGATACCAAGCCATATCGAGTTCTGCCACAAACAGCTACTTGAATTGCCCATCTGATTTTCTCTAGATCACTGAGGGATTTAGCTAATCTTATTTGGTACTGAAGAAGGGTTAGAAAAGAATGAGAACGTTAGCCTGCTAGATACATCTATGTAGCCCTAGCCTGCATTATCAGGAGTCCTTGCAGGTAAAAGATTTATTTAGAAGTGTATGCGCTCCAGCTCAGATCAACAAGAATGGGGCAGACAGGAAACAAGGGTGCTGGCTCTCAGATCTAAGCTTTCACCTCTCAAATGGGCCGGGACATGACATCACACCCTCCCGAGCCAACACCATTCTTAGCTGCAAAATGTCAGTGTTGGACAGAGCTGAAGGTTCTAAAATTAGATGATTCTCTAATTCTCAGTTTGTCACCAACTTCTCCTTTAAGGGCTACTTGATGTTTCTAGGAGACAGGGATGTCTCATCCTCATATGACTAAGCCCTCTGCCAGGGCTCTTGCTTCTAGCCATCCACATCTTCCACGGTAGTTAACAGGAGAGAAGACGCTAGTAAGAATACACCCCAGCACCCACAACCCCTCTCCAGATTAAGTTCTGGAGACCCCATCTACAGACACTCCTCTTTGAAATCCTGACACTCATATACGCAGTAAGGTAGCTTTTCCACCATCTTCATGTGAAGTATTAACAATTACAGATATCTTTCATATGAGAGTATTGTTCTTAGACAGTTAGCAGAGTCATTCTAGCTTTGTCATTGTGTGCATCCCTCGAACTGATACTCCAGCAGCTGCCCACTATAGAGGCCTGAACCTCGGGATGAAGGAAGTAGCCCCTGGGGGAAATCAGGTGCTATTAAAGAGAAGAGCAAGGCAGGGTTACGTATTTCCAACACATCAGAGAAAATCTCTCTGTCTATAAAAATATAAAGTTTGGAAGAGTTTAAAGGCAATCGCGAAAGAAGGTTGTGAAAGATTAATGTTTTAAAAGAATTTTAAAACCCAAAGTTCATCTGTATCATTCTAATTCAACCTCTTCTCATTTCTTGGAGTTGTGTCAGAACTTTGCATTTCTGTTGCAAATAAGTCCCCCCGCAACGCACACACAGCACTCCACTGTATTCCATGCAGATGAAAGCAGTGATAACCTGCAGGAAGACCTCTCTACTGCCCCCCCTGGGAGGGGGGAAGGGGGGAAGGGGAGGGGGAGAAGGGAAGACGAGGGGAGGGAGGGGGAGGGAGAGGGAGAGGGAGCCGGAGAGGGAGAGAGAAAGGGGGAAGGGGGAGGAAGGGAGGGAGGGAGGGAGAGAGAGAGAGGGCTCTGTGGACTCAGAGCATGCTGAGGAGCACCCTGTCCTCGCCTTTCAGCAGGGACAAAGCTGTCAAAGGACACTCTCATCTCTTCTCCAATAGAAAAAAGCAACAAATAAGCCAGCAATCATTATTCAGGAGAATGGATTTTTAAAAGTGCCAGCAGATGAATTAAAAGGCCTTATCAAACCATGATTGGTCTTTCATCTGATCAATGCACTGAGGTTTTTTACTAATGCATACGACAGAAAACCTTCAAATAAATTTTGTAAGCCTGTAGCATGTTGTAGCTAAAGGTACCAGCACTCTCTGGTCACAAGCTTCCTTCAAGAACCAAGAATACTTTTTGAAAAAGAATGTTATCATTAGAATTGTATTGTGAATGTCTGCAAGACAACTTAAAAAATTAAATCTTTTGCAATAAAAACTGATTTGATACAATATTAAGGTCAATGTGCTGAGCTGATTTAAACGTGCTCTCATAAGGGCTGCCAAATAGCTCAGCGGACTAAGGCACAGGGGGCTGGGGGTTCAAGCCCCAGGATGGCGGTGCTGGCCCGGCCCCCAGGGTGTGCTGAGATAGCAATTGAAACTGGGTGTGGTGGCAGCACCTGTAATCCCAGCGCTTGAGAGGCTGTAAACACGTGGATCACTACAAATCCCATCTAGCAGTGAGACCCTGAACAGCCTGTAGACCCTTCCCTTAAAAAAAAGTGCTCTCATGAAAATGTTACGAAAGAATGAAGACTATTTTTCCCTATCTTTGAAAAGGAAATTTTCAATATAGCTAAAATCCTTAGTACCAAGCAGCTTTTGATTAAGGTTTAGGTAGTGGTATTTTTTAAAAAGTGAACATTAGAGAAAAAAATTAGGAAAGAAACATACACTATTCACCAGGGAGCTGATATTTTAAGAGTAGTACTGGCAAGAATAATTTTCATAGCAATTACTTATAACTGCATCAGAAACTAGAACGTTGTCCAAAACACCGAAACATAACCAGTCTATTTGTAATTGTTTTATTCAAATAAACTGTAATTATACCTTTTAACTTCAGTTTTAAAATGTCTTCAGAAAACAAAACAAAACTTCAAGTCTGCCTAGTGACACAGAAAATGATTCGGACAGCGGAAGGAGAAACAAAATGGCAGGTAGGGAGTTTAAAAGATTTCATCTGCTAATTAAGGAGCCGGCGCTAGGTGCACAGATTCGCTCTGGTTCCAAGCACCAGCGCCTGCCTTCTGTGTGACGTGCTCGTCCACCTCCACCTAAGCTCGCCGCCTGATCGGTCTCACTTCCTAGGACTGAGTTTGCCTTCCACATGTGAGTCAAGCAGGGCAGCAGGAGCACGGAGCTGGGAGCAGCAGGCCGGCACTGTCGGTGTGTGGCACAAAATGTCAGGACCCTCCAGAAGCCAGCGCTGAAGCTGGCAGCATGATGTCCCAGAAGCTGGAGTCAGGGCTGAGTGCTAAAGTTAGTCTGGCATTCCAGACAGTGGAGGCAAGGGGCATGGAAGGCCTCTACTGCAAATAAAAATCAAGCCAGGAACGTACTTAGGAAGCCTATTCTGAAGAGTTTCTATTTTCTCATTCAGGTTATGAAAAAGGAATGCTCCACTAAGCTTTAAATCAAGGGCTATAGCCTCTCTATGCTCATGTGTTCACATAGTTGTCTGTGTTACCTTTTCTACTTCAATGGGCAAATTTTCTTATACTTAATCTTAGCTAAGAGACTGAGAAATGACAAAAAATTTTCAAAAAGTAGTATGCAATATATTTTACTATATGGAACAAAATGTAAAAGAAAAACAAGTTAGAGGCAAGAATTTGAAAAAAAACGTAATTTCCTATATAATTTAAATTTATTTTTTATTTTTTGTCTTTTTGAGACAGGGTCTCGCTATGAAGTTCAGGCTGACCTTGAGCTCACTTTTGCAGCTCAGGCTAGTGTCAAACTCACACTGATCCTCCTGCCTCAGCCTCCCAAGTGCTGGGATTATAGGTGTGTGCCACCACACCCAGCTTAAAAATTTTTTTAAAAATTATTTATTTATTTATTTGGTACAGGGTCTCACTATGCTGCTCAGACTCATAATGATCCTCCTATCTCAGCCTCCCTGGCACTGGGATTACAGGGGAGCACCACCACACCCAGTTTCAGTGGCCAGCACACTGGTGTTCCAGAACTGGCATGGCTTGTGGTACCGGGGATTAAACCCAGGTCCTTGTGCTTGCCAGGTAGGTGCTTAGACTACAGAGCTATTCCCAGCCCCTCCTATGTAATTTTTGTGTTCGTAAGTCATCTCTAAAGCAATCCCACATGGGCATTTTACTAATGAATGAAAAACCAACAAACCAATAAGTCTCTCTTTTTTTCCCTAGTGCTAGGACTTGAACTCATGACCTTGCACTTGCCAGAAAGGTGCTGTGCCACTGAACTTTATCCCCAGCCCAATGAATCTTTACTGAAAAGAATGATCTTACTCTTAATCAAATAACAGCTTTGTGAGTAGAGAAAGAACATGAGAAAGTCAGCGAAAAACATACAACTATGTGCTAAATTATATGGCAAGGACACATAAACACTGAAGTAAATTTGTATTTCTAAACTTTGTTCAATTAAAAACCCAAGAAAGTGTAGGAAATACTATCAAACAGATAAAAGTCAAATCAAATACACAGGGTCTCGATGACTCACTTTGATGACTACTGTAACCAGATCGCTCAAGGCTGTACACCCCCTGAGAAAAGGGACCTTCACTTAACTTGGTAGGTCCCGGGGAGCCTTCTAGAAGCATCCATGTTCACAGTCTCTTTTTGGGACAAATGTAATAGAGGTAGGAAATATAAAGTGGATAAACTTCTCTTAATTCTTCTCCGGGAACTTCTCTTGATTTATTGCCCATATAATTCTAAGTAATCAACAGTCATGCAGTGCCAGGACGCTACCCAAGCGAGGATGGGATATGCGTGCATGTGGGATACGTGATATGGGCGGACCAGCCCAAGCCCGCGTCTGCCCTGCACAAGGCACCCCTCTCTCAGGCTGCTCTCTTTGCTGCAGAAGTCACTGTCCCTGGGACTGCAAGCTCCAGGTTCCTCTCCAGATCTAAACGATTTCACTATTCTCCCCAAGACTTGCCGACAGAGGCTCCTTTTTTTCACTCTTTCCCATACAGCTCATTAGCTGTCACTTATGCCATCAATATCTGCAGCTGCCACTTTTTCAGGGGAGTACACACCTCTCTTCACAGCTTTCAAAGAAGGGTCTAGGGGCCAGAGAGAAAATCCAGCAGGCTGGACAGGCACTAAAGGAGCCCCCAGCAACGTGCAGATCTCAGGCTAGGCAAGGACTCTACAAGCACAACTGTGTAGAACTCAGGAGTAGCCCTTGGGAGACATCCCTGCAGACTGTGAAACATCACAGAGTATTCTATGAGTCGCTTTCTTTGTATTTTCCACATTAATCCTAGAACACTTTGCTTTCTCAGCACTAATTCTTATACTAGGAGTAATTCAAATGAAAACAAGGACTGTACAATGCTTATTTCAGGGATTTAATTATGCAATCACGGTAGAAACGAAAGCGAAGACAGACACAGGAAAACGCTTCAACCTACTTTTTAAACAGTAGACTGTGACAATTATGTGTGACTTTACAGCTGCTACTGATGATTTTATTAAGCTATGGCTCCTTCTACCGTGTTCTGAAGTTCTGTCATGAATGGCCACAGATGCTATCAAGAAGAAACGAAAGTAGAGGACGGTTCTCATGGAGAATGTGAGGAGAAACTGCAGGAAGCTATGCTGATACTGGTCTCGCCATTTATATGCTTACTGTCAAACAAGTTGGTCATAAAAGCTTCCACGTCTGCATACTTGAGGAAGAACACACCCTTGAAAGGGAAGGAGCAAATAAAGACAAGTATCTTGTTATCAGTCATTATTACGTAATGGTTTCAGGGTGGAAAAACCCAATCTGCAGCGTGATGGCTATTAGAGGTGCTGTCAAGCAATTCAATTATTCTTTTCTCAAGTGTGGCATTCCAATATGCCCCAAAACTTACAGTGGTTTCTGACACTATTTTCCATATAATATCTGTATGTCACATAAACTATACATTAACAAATTTAGAAAAAAATAAGCTCGAAAAAATTTCTTTCTTGCCAAGCAGCAGAATCTGGGGCTGTCTGGTTTGATCACCTTAATGGTATAGAGAGGGAGTGGGCCTCTAGTACTACACACACACACACTGCTCCTTACTATAAGGCGCTAGTGATGGTGCAGCTGGACGGGTACTTCTGTCCTTGTTCTACCCAGGCTTTAGTTTCATATAAGTTGGAAAAAAGGGCACAGGTATGGCCTGCACAGAAACATAGGTCAATAAGAACTCTGGGAGCAAAGGAATAGGTTCTCACTTGTGTGCTCTATGTTGGTTTTGCATGTTCTTGATCTCTCGTTCTGGTCTACCATCAGACACACTGCGAGGGCTCAAGTGCTCAGTAAATATCTGCCTTCTAAAGGAATAAGTAAAGCAACAGAGAGCCATCAAAACAATAGCTAAATGATACCTGTACTCAAAATTACCCTTTTCCTTTTCTCAGCCTAAATCCACATTAAAAATCTAGCTTGAATAGCACTGTTAATCAGTTTACCTTTATTGTATTTATTGACCATCTACTAAATTTACATGGGTGTTTGGCCAAAGATCCAAATACGGGTGAGACAAAAAGCTTTTCTAGACTCAAATAAATCTTAATTTCTTTGGATATTTCAGGAATTATTAAAGCCTTACTGTCTTTTTCGGGCTCTGAACCCCAATATACACTGCAGGAGTCTCATGTGTACATCTAACATGTATAAAACTGGCATCTTTTCTCTGCCTTGGTCAATTTTTTTTTTTTAATCTAAAATGTCCCTTTGTCACCCTTCACACTTGAACAGAGACCTCATTCTTCCGAGCTTAGTGCAAGCAGCGCCTCTAAGAAGCGCTTCTGTTAGCAGCGCAGGACTGTTTCACTGGGCTGAACTGCACTCTAATTACCTTCTCTCCTGGTCAACTGGTGAGTATGTTTTAAAGACTGGTAGCCTTGGGAGGTAAAGCTTTTGAGAGGAGGGTCCTTGCAGGCAATCCTGGTCACTGAGGGCATATGTGAGGGTGACTGTGAGACCCTAGCTCCTTCTTTCCTTTGCTTCCTGGCCATGAGTTGAAATGTGTGTTTCACCACATGTTCCTGCCATGATGTAGGCCCAAAGGAAGGGGGTCAATGGATCATGGACTAGAACTTCTAATTCTGGGAGTCTATCTAAGCTTATGTTAAGTAGATCATCTCCAGAATTTTATGACAGTGAAGGGAAACATGAAGAAAAATCACCCTTTTAATGTGCTGGCAGTGTCTGCTACCATAACCACCAGCATCTCTACAATTCTGACATGGACAGGGTTCAGATGTTGGAGAACAGCTGGAGCTGGGGACCAGGTGACTCCCTTCAGTGCTGCAGCAGCACACCCCTTTGTAGGCACGACCAAGAAAACATCAACTTCTCATTTTAAGGCAGGCTGGAGGTGGGCAGGGAGAAAGCTCAGGGGCACAAGTGCCTGCCTGGCAAGTGCAGGGTCTTGAGTTTGGTCTCCGGTTCCGAAAACAAGAACAAAAACAAAAATTAAGGAAGGCTAGGGAAAGTACTGAGGAGCTTCTTCACACAGCGACCTCAATACAGGCTTCTCAAGATAAATCAAGAACATGGACAACAGCGATATCTTGATGAGTAGGTCCTTGGGGAGAACCAAGCTTGTAATAAAATTATCCTGGAAGATGCTCTATTTTCCTCAATGGCATAGAAAGGAGGAGATGAGGGTGTGCAGGCCTCTCAGGAACAAACTCATTAGAGCAAGTTCAGGTCCAACACTAGGAAAGGATCAGGTCTTGGTGTGTAAATGGCAGATCAACTGTGCATGCTTGGCTTCTCTGAGCTCAAACAGATATGCACATAGATAGATTGATCGAGATCGATCGATCGATCGATCGATCGATCTATCTACTGTTCTTCCTTATAGGCTCATTTTAAGAATTAAAAGAAATACATACAAAAAAACACACAGAACGTAGTACAGAGAGATATATAAAAACTGAAGTATTTGGACTCATTATGGTCCTAAAGCATAAAAGTATTATGCATTACTGGTTAAAATAGAGCTATAAGAATGAATGGACTTGAACTGGACTGTTTCATGTATGAAATATGAAATCTCAAAATGCATGCTTTAGATTTCAAGGACAAAAATCAAAGACTAATATGAAGTCCCTGGCTTCCTCCCAGTATAGAAAAGGTATGAGCCCATTGCCAAGATCCTCTAGTTTATCTGCTGAAAAGCACTTGAAGGTTTCTCTGGTTCTGAAGTCTTTCCTTAGATAAACATGTGAGGTGCCGAAGTCATCATAAATTCTTTTGTAAAAGGAAGTAACTATTTCCCCCAAATTTACACTCTTCCTGTAGAAGTCTTTAGATGTTTTAAACTGAAAGGAAGGAAAGGGAACCAAAAAAATACCATGATGAATTCAAAACAATGTTTTATAAGGAACACATCCATCATGTAAAATAACCAACATCTTGAGAAAAATCAAAATAACTTTCAATATGTTGGAACAGTATCTTGTTAAGATACTGGTTTTACAGATCTTGATGAATGATTTCAGAGTAAGCATGTCATCATGTATTTAAAAATAGACATAAAACACACACAATCAAAAGACTTCTGCAATTAGAATTAGGAGTTGGACTAAATCTTACAAGTAACCAGGTGCTTGGCTCCAGCAAGAGTTCCCATACCCTCTACCTAATGGGCCTAATTCCTTGGCCCTGGAATTAGAGCCCTGGGCCCTGAAGTTCTTGGAGTCAGGGCTGGGACTTCCAAGTTTCCCCAGGACTACACAGCACTTGCATCACCGTCGCACTGTACGGCAGGGCTCAGTCTCTACGCTCCCACTTGGATCCCTCCATCAAGGAGGGGCACATAAATTTAGCAGTCTTACTACAGTAATTTGGCAGTTTGTGAATTAGCAATAAAGTATACTGAGGAAGAACCCTAAAGACCGTACTCAGCTATGAGCTCTGGGAATTTCCCAGATAAAGGGAAATAGCAAGAAATGAAACTATTGGATTTAAGTAAGTATACTATGTGTGTTTTTTAAACAACTTCCTAAAATTATTTTTTTGTGACCTTATTAGGAATTCACAAAGGCAATCCATTAGTTTAATTTTCTACTTATGACACCCATTTGTTTTGTTCCTATTAACTAGATTATATTCATTGTGATTACGTGTTCCTTAATTTTTCATTAAATATACACACTACCAGACTTCAATAAGACAATTACATTCCAGGTGATCTATTTCTCCTAGCCTATTTTATTTCCCTAGCCTCTTTTGAAAACAAACAAACAAATACACATAAACATTTCCCTCATCTTGGTGTTTATATTTACACTAAAAGGAAATCTGGGCCAGGCAAATAGCTCAAGAGATTAAAGCACGTGCAAGTAGGTGCAGGGGCCAGGGGTTCAATCCCCAGGCCTGCCATGCCAGCCATGCCCCTGGGGTGCGCTGAGACAGCAAGTGAGACTGGGCATGGTGGTGCAGGCCTGTAATCCCAGCTCTTGGGAGGCTGTAAACAGATGGATCACTATCAGTCTGATCTAGTAGTGAGATCCTGAATACACTGTAGATACTTCCCTAAAATACAATAACTAAATAAATAGAAAATAAAAAAGGAAATCTGAAAGAAAAGGATGTAAAAATGGATCTACAGGTCTAGTACTGTGAAAACTGCTGAAGCAGTCATGTGATAGCTGTCCAATTAGAGACCAAAGCAGTTATCATTTGGCTTCATGGAATTTAAAATTTTTTGCTGCATTCCTCTCCAAAATGTTAACAGTTTTATGGTTTTCTGGGAATGTCTTGCACGTATGCACAGTTGCTTCAAACGAGTAGAGTAAGACCAATTTTCACATTCTCCTCTGGTGAGATCATCAGAAAAACCCTCTCTTAGAGAAAACAATGTGCTTCATGTATCTGGAGCTAGACCTAGGAAAGCACTTAATTACTGCCTTAGGTACTGCCTGGAGTCCACATATCTCAAGACAGACCCCTCCCTAGCTTGGGAGTCTGTCAGTGGAAGAAAAAAACTAAAGTCCTCACACATTCTACAAAAAGCCAGCTATCCAGATGAAGGACAGCAATTCTCAGGGCTCTGCCTATCTGTGGCCATTCTGGGGCCCAGGAGCACCTGGCCACTTCCAAAGAATCTGAATGAATGTTTCCACAACTCCTTGTTCCTGCCTCTCCTCCCTTACTTCCTCCTTTGTATGCTCCAAGCTCTCGCAAAACAAGACTCACTACAATGTGAGCTCTAGTCTTTTGTAGGCAGAACTCTGTGTACTGAGCTATTTGAGGGCTTCAAGGACAATGACCCATCTTATCATCTGGTCAATGGAAACCAACCCAAAGTAGGGCTGAAATCGTGTCTGTTAGGTGACTGATTATCACACCTGAAGACAGTAACCACAGGCTGAGATGTGGCTGGTTGCTTTCAAAGATGTTTCATCCTTAGGTGTAAAATCCAAAAGGTACAGAGACAGCCTAGTCAGTGAAGGAGACCGCGCCACCCCTCCCCCAATGGTATTTAGCATTCCTAAAGGCAGTTAAAGGAAATACCCCAAGGTAAACAAAAACACCAATTTATATTTATCTTCAGTAGCAAAGTGCCAAGATAAACAAATTTAGGCAAATAAGCAAATTTAGAAAGAAAAATACAAAGCCTTTCTATTATATATTCTACTCAAAAAAGAAACTCCTGCACCAGAGGAGACACCTGAGTAACTGACCTGAGGCTGGGCCCCTTCCTGCCACCAGCCTGCTGCTGTTTGTTCCCTTCTCCTCCAGTAAATTGCTATGCTGAGACCAAGAAAATTGATTTTAACATTAGTCTACATCAAGTAAAACCAAGGAGGAAAACTGTCAGCAAAAACAAAAAGGCCTTCTGTACCATACATCCAAATATGAATAATATTCCATTATTGTACAATTACCTAAGAATAGTAACACAGTCTGAGATGGCTTAGCCTTCTTACAGAAAACGTCAGTTTGTAAATCTCATAAAGCCAAGTAAACTCTTGGGCTTGCAGACACTGACGGAACATTCTTGCTCCTTTTCTATTCAATAACAGAGGGCTGATAAGAGCAACTACTAACTTTAGCCTCTGAGCTCATTCCATTGCTAACCTGTCCTTCTGACAGAGGTCTCTGAGGACAAACGAGAGGAAGTACAGGGCACACCACGCTAGGCAGGGATCAACCAATTTAACAGGCACAGATCTGCAGCCAAAAATGGTCACAAAGAACACTGTGCTGGGCTCAGAAACAACAGCCATCAGGACAAATCCCATAGGTTCGGGTCTGGGGTCTATGGCCACAACTCCATAACCCAGAGCACACGTAAATCCTAGTCTCTTGTACACACCTAGTCTCTTGTATACATCTGGGTATATTATATACCGAGATCTGTAGATGCTACTACAATATCACCAGCCAAACAGAAGGTTTTCTGGAGGAAGAAAACACCAGAAATTTGGTCCAAGACTAAGCTTGAACCAGTATGGGGAAGTACAAATTGAAACTGAATCAAGTCTTCACCATTTTTCTACCTTTTTCAAGTATGTGGAGAAAAGTACCTCAATTTTTCATCAGAAAATGGTTTAATTCAAGTGACATTTTATTGAAACACTCAAATGCTCAGAAAAGTAACTGAGCCCCCGACAGCACAGTGACAGCACCGGGTAGGGTGACATCACTGACCTGGCAAAGCCTATCCCCGTGGGTGGTGTGCCTGCGACAGTTGCTGTAAGGCTGCTGCCCTCTCGTCCAGAGAGGCAGTGGGCAAGGGGCAGGTGGGAAGGCGCAGCCCGAAGGGCAGCCTGGGCTGCTGAGCTCTGCTGCTAAGACTCAGCCTTAGGGAAAGGAGCCGGGCACAGTGGGGTGGAAGCTGTGTTCCAAGGAGGCTTGGCACGTCAAGGCAGGGGGAGGGTGCAGAAAAGGACCAAGTGCCCTTCCTGCTCCTGTCAGACTCCTGGCCTGTTGCTCTTCCTCTTCCCATTGCAAGCCACCATTTGTAAACGATCTCTAATAAGAGATCTCAAATTGCTAAAGGTGTGCTTCAGGGTTTGTACATGAAATAAATGCAAACAAAGTGTGCATATAAGCCCACAACCCAGATTTACTGCTGAAAGAAAAAGTTCCTAAGGTTACAGCTTGGGATAAAATAACAGGAGATAAGAATGAGTCATTTTCATTGTTTAGCAATTTACTGCAGGGGGTTCCCAAGTGTTCTATCTTCTTACACCATCTTCCCTTGAAGAAAATTTTTAAAATGCTTGTACAGAAATGAGATATTACAGGGGGACAGAAAACGCTGGGGAAAATGGAACTTCAACGTGAAGTACTATTTTCAGTTCTTTATGAGCTGAAGAAAAACTGATACTAGTTTTAATATTGAACTAGAGGGAGATCGTTTAGCTGGAGATAAAAAAAAAAAAAGAAAAAGAGGAAGTAATGGGGAAGAATTCAAAGATGGCATGATCAACACAGGAACACACATTTTCATAAAGCAGAGTGAGAAATGAGGTTGACAAGGCCAGCCTGAACCACAAAGTGAGACCCTGTCTCAAAAAAAAGAAATGAGATTGAACAAGAAAAAAAAGTTAGATGTATAAAAAGTATTTTGTGCATGTTTTTCTAGAGAATGCTACTAAAATAAAACCCTACACAGTAAACCAAAAGTAATTAAACACTAAAGAAAAACATTACCTCTAAACTTTTGACTACCGAGGAAAATCACATCGGCCTATGAACTTGTACTTGTTCTTATCCTAATGACACCATCCCAGCTACTTTAAATGTCTTCTAGAACAATGACGGGCATAAATAAATAAATTCATAAATGATTAAGAAGATAACTTCCTCCTGCTAAATGTCCTTGTTGAAAAGAAAAGTTGCAGATTAAATTATGAATAAGGAATTGGTGCCAGACCCATTTTGGATAATTTAACTACACTTTTAGTGGTTTGGGGTTTCCCAAAAATGTCCTGCAAGTTCTAGGCTATAGACAGGCTGCTTTTCCAACTGCAGAGTTGGAAGCTACACTCCCACAGGTACTGCCTCGGAAGGCCAAGGGTCTCCGAGCACTGCCTTTTCAGTACACATGTGGCTGCTCCACTGTGGCATATGAACTCCATCTGTAGCTTACACTACACCACTTTCCCATTAAAACAAACAACCAACTTTAAAAAATGATTATTTTTAGTGTACAGAAAATAACCCGAAGTAAAAGACCTCTCTCTAGTATGGAGATGAACAGGTTTATTTTCTAGCAGGAAACATGCCTCAAGCAGAAAGGAACCTTTTTTCCCCCCTTTTTAAAAATGTATTTGGTACAGTGTCTATAGGGTCTCATTAAATAGATGTGACTTATAGTGACTCTCCTGTTTTTAGCCTCCAAAGCACTGGGATTATAGCAGAGTCACCATACCCAGTCTCCATCCCAGGGTGCCCCGAGGGTGGGGCCAGCAAGGCACACTGGGGATCAAACCCTGGCCGCTGCGCTCTGCCTAAGCAGGTGCTTTAGTCCCATCTGGCCGGCCCTCAGAAAGGAACCTTTACCTCTCATTCTTTTAAACCAATCTTGCAACATTAGGTTGCCAGAAGCTACTTTAATGGAAATTATGCCTGTTCAGGAGTGATGAAAATGCTGTTTACACAGTCCGATCAAGCACATTAGATAGGGCAATGTAGCTGCAAATGGGCTTCAAATATGTGCCTATGTTTTAAGATAACAACACAAGAATCTTCCACAAATGCTCTTAAAATTTTACTGAATTTGCCTTGTGGGAAATTTTAGAGATCTGCAAACATACACATATACGTGTGTGTGTGTGTGTGTGTCTGTGTGTGTGGTGTGTGTGTGTAGTCATAAACATTTACTACTATACTTTAAAAAATTTTAATTTGCTCTCATTTTACTTGAAACCAAAATTCTAACCCTCAACCTATACTGCATGGGAGGCTTCTTGGAGATTCTTTAAATATTTAAGACCAAAGCAGAAATGTTCTCTCTTTTCCTTGTTTCCTTCTTATTTCTGTTTAGCTTGATAACCACTTGGTCCCCTTATCTCACTTACACAGAAAGCCACATTTTTGTCTTTGCCTACTAGTAGTTGCAAATTGCTTTGCGTTCATCCCCAAATGTGCATTTCTGAAGGAACACTGCACCGTGGAGAATGGATGATTTCAGTTCACAATGCTGTGTGCTATTAACCAAAGGTGTGTTAACATAGCGAGTGTTTTTTTCCCCACCAAAGCAAAATCAAAATATTAGAAAGCACTAGAATGCACAGCAAAAAACAAAACAAAACAACAACAACAAAAACCACAGTAACATCTGAGTGGAACTGAGTAAGATACCCTAAGAATTGCTTCTGAAAGTAACTTAGGGCCATTTCAGAGGCCAACAATATACATCTGTTGCAACATCACAGTCATAGTTCACTTTTCTGTAACTTGTACTGAAGGACAAAAAACTGGTTGGCTACTATGTCTCCTGACCCAAGTCACGGACTTCACACTTCAGTCCTAGGCACAGAGAGGTGGGGAAGGCAATGTGCCCAGCCAATGGCAGTGTCTTTCTCATGGGAAAAAGGATCAAGAAGGAAGCGATGTCGCTAGCAGTAAAACTTTGTCCTCAAATGGATTCTGATCAAGAGAGATTACCTTAAACTGGTGGGCGCTGGATGCACTGATGATCTGAGTGACCACCCGAGCTTGCCAAATTCTGACTGTGTGGTATGAAGCTGTTTTTACAGGTGACTCACTGGGAAAGACACCAAAATGTCCAATACCAATGCGTCGGCTGAAACTGATGAGTCTTGGGTACCTCTTATCTCTCATTTACCCCAAAACATCTCAGTAATGTTTTCTACTTGCTCATAACATTGCCAAGTTACAGCCAGAAGTAGCAAGGAAATTTCTTACATCTTAGCTTAAAGAAAACAATATTTTTGTTTCCAAAGGAAAACTGTTTCCTTGATAAATACTTAAACCTAAGGAATTACTTGACTTTATATATGTTCCTACTTTATTACTGAAATCCAATTTTCCTGTTTTAAACAAGCTTAACTCAATGTGCAGCCTCTGCAGATCTACTTGGTATCAAGTAATAAAGCCACGTCGGCATTTAACAAGAAATAAAATATGAGCTTATTCTCAAGAGCTCTCGTTACCCTTGCGGGAGGAGGAGCCAGACATGACACAGCATGGTGTCGGTCACTGTGGAGGGGAAGGCAGTGCTCTGGGGACACGCAGGCAGCTGGCAGTCCAGGACACTTCCCCAAGAGGCTGGCAGGTGAGCTGTGCTTCCAGGTGTAGCCAGGACTACACAAACGTATAGGAAAAAGACCGTCTAAGCCAAGGCAGTGTGAGAAAAATCTACAGGATGTCAAGGGGAGCAGTCCTCAGGGAACTAGGAGCGATTTGTGGGGCTGGGTACAGGGAGGGGGGACGTGGGAGATGAAACTGCAGAGACAGACAAGTAACAACCCGAAGGAAGAGGATGTATGAGTCACATAAGACTGAATTTCATTCCAGGGGACAGACACTGTGGGGCCCCAAAGGTTTGTAAAGAAAGGTGCTGCAAGGTTGCCTCTGCTGTGAGCAGTAAATGAGGGGGCAAATGTGGGAGGGAAAAGAGGAAAGGAGACACAGCCAGAGAGGAGGAGTTACAGAGAGCAAGCCAGAGGCCACGCACAACCCGTGCCAGGACAGACTGATGCTTTCAGACGTTCAGACCTTTTGCTCTGTTCTGTTCTTTAGCTATACCTGAATTTTTTCCTCTAATTATATATCAAAACTGATCCTCATTTTTCCTACCCAAAACATACCATGTACGGTTCATAAAATTACATTCTTCAAGTCAGCAAACATATCAGGGAAATACTTAAAAGATGATCTCTTACCTGAACAAAGCTGCTCCACTTTTGTGTAGTTTAACGATACTATGTCATTAACCCATGCGATGATGTCATGTCTGCTCATAGTCTCTTGGGTTATCGAGGTAGAATACACATTGACCGCCATTCCCCAGCTAGGAAAAAGCAAACACAAATAAGTTAACATCACAGGAAAAAAAAAAAAAAAATTAATGTGACTAAAAGAGGTCATCAAAGAGAGGACCCTGTCAGAGCTCTAGGGATGTAAAAGCATCTTGGTCTTGACTTTTCTTTTTTGGGGGGCTATCAGGCATTAAACTGAGGGCTTTGCACTTTGCAGGTGGGTGTTTATGCCACTGAGCTATATCCTTGGCCCATTTTTCTTAGCTTAACTTCTTCTCCCTATTTTCCATGTGTGTGCCACTCATTATTGCATTTCACAAATTTTTCACACATCAACTTTTACATCTCCCCCAAACAGACCACAATTATTCTCCTCCTCCTTCTCTGTCTCTCTCTCTCATTTTTAAATGTATTTGGTACAGGGTCTCACTGCATGGCTCGGACTCACAGTGATCCTCCTATTTTCAGCCTCCCCAGCACTGACATTACAGGTGTGTGACACACTCAGTCTCGGTGGCCAGCTCAGAGCGCCTGGGGGTGGGGCTGGCTTGGCATGTGGTGCAGGGGATTGAACCCTGGTCCCTATACTTGCCTAAGCAGGCACTTGGTCTACTGAGCTATCACATTGGCCCTAGATCACAATTCTTTAGGTCCCGAAATTCCTAATTTGTAACAGTTTAGTGTCTGACTTTTGATCGTAGGCTTATGATATTATGAAGTTGCCAATCTACAGTACACCAGAATATTATTTTAGTTTTATATAAGACTTCATACTTCTAGTTCTTCACCATAAGTACTTCCAAGTTTTAGTGTCTTAAAGAGTTTGCCACTCTAGTAGATACGTAGTGCTAAAGAATTCTTTTTTAACATTTAAACCTGGGTGAAACTTTACAGCATTATTAAATTTAGAGAATGTATATGCATAGATACGTATAAACTTTTATTCTGAAATTTTTAAAAATATATATAAAAGGAATAGAGAAAAAATAATAGATCAGTGAGTGTTACTTCTTGGCTTAATAGGTATGACTACTTAATCAATCTTGTTTCATTTATACTAAAATTATGCTCTGCTGGTCCTCCTCAGACCCATAAGCCAATTTACGGAGTAAGTGCCAGATATCCCATCCGTTCATTATAAATATCTGAGTGTGTCTCTAAAAGATAAGGCCATTAAAAAATACTAACCACAATACTATTATCACACCTAAAAATAATTACTTCATATGACCCATTAAGCATTATAATATCTGAACACAAATCTGCTTGTTTGGCTGGATTCAAATAAAACTCATACACTGTGATGCTTTGGCAAGTTCCTTAGATTTCTATCATCCATGTTTTTCTTAAACTTGTCTTTCCTCATAATTTTTTTTAGCATTGTTGAAGGAACTAGGTTGTCTGGTAGTTTCTAATTCTGGATTTTGTGCACTGTATCCCATTGGTGTGGTTAATGCTACAGTCTGCCTTCTGTAGTCTTCTTAATGTGTCATCTAATCCAGGGGCTTGATCCGACGCCAGTGCCACTGGAAGGGGATGCCTCACAGCCTCACGCAGTGCCTGAACTTCCATCGAGGGGCACCTAATGTCTGGTTGGCTCCTTCTGACATACCATTCACTACTGATACTTGCTTAGATGCAATGATTCATTAGAAACTTGAAAGTGATATTCTAGTCTTCATTCTTGATTTATTAGCTGGAATAATTCTACAATGGGAAAGTTCCTTCTTAGGTATCCTGAGTTTCAGCTCATATAAAAAAAGCAGAATGGATGCCGGATTTGCTTCATTTACCAGTTCTCAAAATGATGTGGTCTCTAATGCTGTCCAAACACAGCCAACGGTTTTTAAATTTCTGTATAATTATGAATTCATAGATTAAAATTTTAATACATACTTAACAGATATGTATTAAATATTTAATATATTTAATATTTAACAAATATTAAAATATTTGAAATGTAAAACATTGAATCAAATATATGTTTAATTATATAAAACACATCTGATGTGTCTCAATCCATTGAAGTTTACATATTTATTGATACAAGCTGGAAAGCGCTTAAGTCTTTGGAGTTCCTAGAACTCCCAGCAGTCTCTGGTGACTTCCTTGCTTTCAGGTAGGGGATGTTCCAGGCTCAACCTGCCTGAGAATTAGGAGCATTTGCCCAAGAGCTTTTCATTCCTTTCAATGGCAAATAATGGTTAGAGACTCAAAAGCAGTGCATTTAAACATGAGCAGACAGGATGGCAAAATCTAGATAAGTTTTACCGAAAGGTCTATATATTTGTGAAACAGTTGGCTTGGACTATTTACTCTCACGGAAATGACACAAATTTATTCTCTACTTCCAAATGGAGAGTATACCTTGAAATAAACATTAAAAACAAACGCCAATCCACTCATCCCAGGAGGATCCTTATTTATAAATCCTCCTTTGAAGATCTGAAAAGTCTTCAGGCATTGACCACGAGTACTGTTTTTCTACACTATTACTAAAAGGCTTTTTTTTTTTTTCCGGGGGAAGGCTATGATAACATCTGTTGTTTATTAAATTATTTGCTTCAAAAATCCAATCATTTTTTACCATCTATATAAATTATATAAAACCTTAGGATAAATAATTCAGGACTGAAAATATTTTGGGCTGTTGGATGTAATTTTTGCACAACTTTTGACAGCGTTCTTTATTCCTAATCGTTTCTTCTTTGTGCGGTAATGAAAAGGTTTTATATTTCCGGGCAATGCACGGCAGAGGGCAAGCCGTATGCTAGCTGGCACTAAACCAAATAAAGATGAACATTTTTGCTCCAGATTGATTTAAAATAAAAAAAAAAAAAACTAAACGCAAAATAGGTTGGTGTTTTGGAAAGATAGTCCTTATATCAGTAAGCAAAAATATTCTGTGCTTACGTAAGAGAAAGATACACAACAACAGAACAGGCAGAAAAATCACAACATCTTCAAAAACTCTCTGAGAACAAGGAAGAGCTGCGTCAATTAATTACTTTCTTCCAGGTCTTTGCTGGTAAGTCACCTGGAGACAACTGTCCTGTCATAACATAAACATTCAGAACACAAACGCAGGTGACGGTGCTGTAAGTCTTCCAAGAGTTTACTTGACAGTTTAGTAAACAACGAAAACAGCCAGCGGTTTTGTGTTTTGAGAAATTCTAGTTAATTAGCTGGCTAATTATCCTCTAGACTCTCACCTACACCATAAAGCTCCCAAATAATACCTACAGTTCCCGAAGCTTCTAGCTGGACTAAGGATCCTGAGGGACAACGAGGTCAGTGGACAGAAAGAGGAAGGGTGAGCTAGTGGAAGTAAGGGGTTTTTTTGTTGTGTTTTATGATTTCCTAAAGTAAGACGCTGACAGCACTCAGTGGCGGCCAACTTACCGCATGGGTACCACAGGCTGTCTGTATCATTGTAGGCTCCAAAAGCTTTGCCATCATTGTAAATTTTTTTTTTTTTTTTAACTTGACACAGGGTCTCACTATGCAGCTCGGACTCCCAGTGATCCTCCTGTCTCAACCTCCCCAGCACTGGGATTACAGGTGTATGCTACTATGCTTGGTTTCAGTGGCCAGCATGGCACTCCCAGGGCTCTGGGGCATGTGGTACCAGGGATCAAACCCGGGTCCCTGTGCTTGCCAGGCAGGGGCTTAGACCATCAAGCTACGTCCTCAGCCCCCCACTGTGTTAATTTTTAAATGGACTTTAAATGACCTCCAACTAGCAATAGAATCAATAGGATTCCTGTTTACTATGCATGCTGATGGGCTTATTCTTTCTATAATTTTAAGTTTTTTAAATGCATTTACAGGGGAGACAGTGTCAACAGGGTCTCATTGTGGAGTTCAGACTCGCAGTGATCCTCCTGTTTTCAGCCTCCCAAGTGCTGGGATTGTAGGCTCAGACCATCTCAGTGTGCCCCGGGGGTGGGGCCCGGACTGGCACAGCAGGATTATACTTTTGAGTTACCCTCTTCAAATCTCCCTGAGATGCTTCCATATTCATCTGACTTTGTGGCTGTCCTTTGCTATCTCCTTATCCAATGTGCCTGGCCTTTTTATTATATACCTGACAGCTCTAAGTCCTGACAACAGATCCCTAAAATGTGCCTTCTGAACCTCCAGGATGTCACCTAGTTGCCGACGTGGAAAAAGAACTTCATTCTTGCCCTGCTGCCCACCATTTTCTTCTCAATCCTTTAGCTACAAGCATAATTTCAATATATTTGAACCAAAATTATCAAGGAACCCAAAATTTCACAGGAGAAAAATCATGTATTTCCAAGGATTAAAGCCAGGTGAGAGAGTCCTATCCCTTCCCTAGACACACTTCAAAATCATGAGATTTCATCATTAGTTTCTTGGGCCACAACACAAGGAATTTTTACATTATGTTAGAGATAAAGTGATTCCATGTTCCCATTTTGACGCTTGAAAGAATTCTGTAAGGAAAAAGGTTAAAATGACATTCTTCATTTCACAAAGCTGAGTGTGGTGGCACATACCCCAATCCAGCACTTGAGAGGTTGAGGCAGGGGGACCACCATGAGTTTGAGACCAGTCTGGGCTACACAGTTGGTTCAAGGCTAGTGCAGGCTAACTGGTGAGATTCTGTCTCAGAAAAACACCAAATCTTCATCTGCAGGCACAGATGCAAAGTGTCGCCTGTCACTTGAGAGAAACAAACTTCAATCCTGAACTCTCAGTCCCTGAGAAAACTACTGAACATCCTACTGAAGGTACAAAGTATAACCATTCTGAAGACTAATTTTCAAAAAACTAAGAAAAAATGTCTCTAAAAGGTAAGGTCATGCTGAGTACCAAGAACTGGTGCACCGTGCAGAAATTGTTTTCAGGTTTGGATCTTCAGCACGTCCTTTTCATGAAAACAATGGTATACTCTCTGGTGACCAGCAGACACATTAAGCATCTGTCTTATGGGATGTAAGTGTTTGTTTCTATATCAGACTTGCCAAAACAGGAGGTCAGAGCACTTTCCCCTGGACCCTCATCCAGAATCTTAACTAGAACATTATGAAGTTAGGTTCAGTAAGTGCAACATCACAGGAACTAGACAAGTAAGAGACATGGAGCTCGCATTTCAGTCCCTAGGCCACTGTACTTTAATGTTGTATTAAATTTTTATTATAAAATGAACTTCTATTCATTGATCTTACTTGAAAATAAATTAAAGCCCAAAATATATTTATACAATATTTTTATAAATGTTGAATGTTTTTCTAGGAAGATTGCAATGAACACTTTTTTTTTTTTTTTGCAAACAGGAGAACAGAGAGAGGGGGAGAGGGAGAGGGAGGGAGGGAAAGAGGGAGAGAGAGAGGGAGAGGGAGAGGGAGAGGGAGGG
>PVKN010005306.1:0-31115 GCA_004027915.1 Capromys pilorides | reverse complement strand
TAAGGCAATGAGATTTACACCTATGTTTCTTCCATTTCATAGCTTTAACTCTTCTATGTAGACCTCTGATCCATTTTGAGTTAATTTGTATATGATGTATGGAAGGAATCTATTGTTTTGTTTACAGATGTGCAGTTGTCCTAACCTTGCAACATTTGTTGGAGACTTTGGTCTTTGAACAAACTTTGCACCCTTGCCAAGAATGAATTGGCTGTAAATGTAAGGGTGCATTTTTGAAGTCTTTGTACTGTTCTATTAGTGGCCAGAACTATGCAGTCTTGCATAGCCTTATAGTAAATTTAGAAATTAAGAAGCATAGTTCTTTCAGCTTTGAGATATAGTTTTACCTATTCTGGGTCCCTTGCATTTCTCTGTATGAATTTGCCGATTAGCTTGTCAGTTTCTGTAATGAGGCTATCTGCAATTATAATAGGAGTTGAATCATTACAGGGAATATTGCTGTTACAGTAATGATAGGTGTGATTGTGCATGCCTGTAATCCCAGTTACTCAGGAGGCTGAGGCAGGAGGATTATGAGTTCAAGTCCATCCTGGCAACGTAGTGAGGCCCTTTCTTAAAAAAAGTTGACAAAAGAAGTATTGCCACTTCAGTAGTATTAAGGCTTTCCATCCGTGAACACGGGATAACTTTCTTTAGCAACAGTTTGTTTTCTCATATAAATTGTGTATTCCTTTTGCTACATTTATTTCATTTTTTTTTTACTATTTTCTTTTTTGGTACCAAAAATCGAACACGGGCTTGCCGGGCAGACAGTGTGCCACTAAGCTGTATCTTTGGCCCCATTTATTTGTAAATATTCTTTTCAATGCTGTTATAAATGAAATTGATATTTTAGACTATGTTATCTGTAAATAGTTTTATTTCTTCTTTTCCAAACTAGATGCCTTTTATTTCTTTTCTAATAGTTTAAATTCAAATTTTTACTCAAATAAAAGTAAAAATGGACATCTTGGTTTTTTCCTTGTATTGGGGGAAATCATGTAGTGTTTTACTATATTAATTATTATGCTAACTGGTTTCTTTGAGTTTTCTGTATCATTTTTCTATTCCTTCGTTTTGCTACAGTATTTTTATTTTCATTCTTGTTTTTTTTTTTTTTTTTTTTTTTTTTTTTTTTTTTTTTTTTTTTTTTTTTTTTTTTTTTTTTTTTTTTTTTTTTTTTTTTTTTTTTTTTTTTTTTTTTTTTTTTTTTTTTTTTTTTTTTTTTTTTTTTTTAATTTTATTTATTTATTTATTTGTTTGCTTGTTGTGTTTGTTTGTTTCTCTATTTATTCATTTTGTGGCTGGCTCAGCCTGCCCCGGTGGTGGCGCTGGCGCAGCATGTGGTGCCGGGGATCGAACTGCAGTCCCCGCAGTTGCCCGAGCCCTCCTAATCAGGCGCTTTAGACCACTGAACCACCTCGCCGGCCCACTTTTTTTTTTTTATTTTCTTATATTTTTAGGGAAGGGTCTACAGGATGTTTAGGGTCTCACTACTAGATCAGACTTGTAGTGATCTGCCTGTTTGCAGCCTCCAAGAGCTGGGATTGCAGGCGTGAGCCACCACACCCAGTCTCCTGTCTCAGCACGCCCAAGGAGGGTGGGGTCAGCATGGCAGGCCCAGGGATCAAACCCCCATCCCCTGCGCCTGCATGCAGGCACTTTGTCATCTCTTATTTTTAACAATTACAGCTATAAATTTTTCTGAATGTGCTGGTTTTGCTAGATCCCATAACCATATTGGCTTTTTTCTTTCTCTTTCATTGGAAATAATTTCAGTGGAGATAAGTATTACCATTGTTTTTGATCTTGCGTTGATTTGAGCTTGCTTGGATAATATGATTGCCATTAGTGTCATTTTTGATGTGAAGTTAGTAACTTCCTACGTTTCACTCTAGTATGATCATTCTCCTGAATCTCATTGATTCATGCTATTCCCATATTATCTTTATTTTTGTAATCTAAGAAAATAAGAACAATGGGATTTGGCCTTTATCCTAGGAGTGATATGTGTCAGGGTAGAACTAAAACATTACTATTATTATTACTGAGGATTTTTTTTTTTTTTTTTTGAGACAGGGTCATATGTAGTCATAATCCAAGCTGATCGTGAATTCACTATGTAGTCCGTGCTGACCTTGAACTCATACGATCCTCCTGCCTCAGCCTCCGAAGTACTGAGTTCACAGACATGCACCCCCCCCACCTCCTGCCCCCACCCATGGCAAAAAACATTATTTAAGATCCAGTGGTCTTATAGCATCTCTCACAAGAAGTTTTTGATCTGATTGAGGTGCAGGTACATGGAAATAATTTATATCTCATCCCTGATAATGAATGTTACATCCCAAAAGAATGAGTGAATGCTGTTATAATTGAGTAATGTTCTTGTCAATGTACTGCTGTTGCTTGTGCTACCCGACGTTTAGGGAGTCTCTGCTGTGTGCCATGCAGTCTGGGGTTGAAAAAAACAGAAGGTGCGGAAGGGGAACCTAATTCAGCACCTACTTTTAAGTAGCTGTGGTCTAACAGAGGAGAGGCTCAAATGGGCCATTCATTGTGATAACATAGCATACATTGTACAGAAGTTAAAGCCCCAGAGGAAGTGCCAATAATCTGTTAGGCTGTAGGGAAGGCCACTCAAGAAGATTTCTAGCTATCCAGCTTACAGCTTAAAGGAAAAAACATTTTAGATAGAAAAGACATGGAGCAAGCATTTAGGCAGATACTGAGAGTTGGAGAGTGGGTGTGTGGAGCCCAGAATGTGCATTGGGAAAGACGAGACTGCAAAGTAGGGGTAGATGGTGGAGGGTGTTGTGTCAGAAGGCAAGAGGCTGCGGACTATTGTAGGCTGTTTGCAAGTAATTGAAGGTTTCTTTTTATTTAGTCAGGGTCTTGCAATGCAATCCATGCTGGCCTTGAACTCACTGTGTAACCCAGAATGGTCTGAAATTTACAATTCTCTTTCTTCAGCTTCCTCAGTCCTGGGATTATAGGCGTGTGTCACCATGTCCAGCTATTTGAAGATTTCTAAAAAGAGAATTTTGAATTATTTTTCTGGTTGTATTTGGGAGTTGGCTTTTTTTTTTTTTTTTCATGTTGGTCCTTCCTTACCAGTAAAATGTTCTTTTTTCTTTTTTATTCACAGTTCACTGAAGCTTTTTTGACAGAACGGGACAAACAGTCCAAATGGAGTGGAATTCCTCAGTTGCTCCTTAAGCTGTATGCCACCAGCCACCTCCACAGTGACTTCATTGAGTGTCAAAACATCCTCAAGGTAATTCTTAGGGGAACTCCATTCATTCAGAGCTTCCAGGTGACATAACTGTCTGCTTTTTTTAATGGCCTATTTTAACTGTGTGAGCTGTTGATAAGTTCAGAAGAAGGGCAAGAAGAAAATAAAAGTCACCAATAGTCCCACCATCAAGAGGCAGTCACCATAGTTTTCCTGTCTGTGCCCTTCCAGGCTTGCTTGCTTGCTTGCTTTTGCAGGACTAGAGTTTGAACTCACGACCTTGCACTTGCCAGGCAGGCACTTGTGCCATGGAGCTATCTCCCCGGGCCCTTTATTCATGTTTAATCTGTGGTAGTGATTGCTTTATTTAGGAGGTCAGCACTGATTTTTGGATGACACTTTCCCCCCTGTGGTTCTGGGGATTGAACCCAAGACCTCAGGCATGTGTAAGTATAGGTACTCTTCCACTGAGCTACATGCCTAGCCTTGGAGAACATTCTTGTTTTTGTTTTTGTTTTTTGGTCACTATGTACTTCAGGTTGGCCTTGAATTCACAGTGCTCCTCCTGCCTCAGCCTCCTGAGTGCTGCAATTACAGCCATGTGCCACCATGCTCTGCTCTGGGACATTGTTTTAAGCACATACTGCTGAAGGCTTCTTGGAGGGCCTTGTGGTTGTTGATTGTAAGGGGCAGGTTTGATGGTTGGGAGAGGAGTAAAAAGCACAAAGATACCATGCTGAGTGGTTCTCAAGCCTGAGTGTGTAGCAGAGTGCTGGGCCAACCCCCGGAAGTTTTGATTCCCTACTTCTGGGGTTACCTTATCCAAACTTCAGCACGGCCAAGTGTAAACTCCTAGCTCTGTGCCACCATGCTTAGTCACTGACATCAGTCACGGTCTCAGTTCTCCTCCTGGGGCTTCCACAGAGGCTGTGTTAGGGGCAAGGAGCTCCTAGCTCCTTGCAGTTATAAGCTGGGTGAGTGCATTTGATCATTATAAAACTGAATGACGTAATGTTCTTCAAAGGTAAAATTTTATGATTATGTTGCAGAAGTCATTCTAATTTGTAATAGTAAGTTCATATGTTGTCTTTAAGAAGAGGCATGTTCATGTTCTTAATCTTGTCGCAGTCCAATTGATAAAAATAATTATAGCCTTTTATATTTATTTAAAAATACTTTCCAAGGAATTGTAGATTATTTTATTTGATTATTGTAAAAATCTCTGAGATATGGAGAGAAATTAATATCTGTTAATCCTTAATGTTTGATCATTTCATTTCTTTATTCATCCAGCAAATAACCAAATGTTTGTTTAACTCTTACTGTGTAGTAGGTTCTTCTGTAAGATTGTTTTCCTATTAGCTTTGTCCCATAAATAAAAGATTCTGTCACCCTCCAAAATTTGAGAATGACCTTCCTATGTCTACAGTTTCAAATACTTGCTGTCTTGAGGCCTACCCCAAACCATCTATTCTAGCCCTTTCTTCAGAGAGCATTTAAGGTAGAAGGGAAACCAACGTTTCAAATAAATACAAAGTTAAAAGTACTAATTGTACACTGCAAGTGTTACCTGCCACAAGTGGGAGCAGAAGATCAGATTGCATTTCCGCTGGGGAGCCCAAGAAAGAATTCCTCCAGAGGGTGACATTTGATCAGAGATGTGGCTATTACTCCAAAACCCAATAGCTTAAAGCAGCAACACTGTTTACCTCACAATTCCTGGTTCACTGAGTGGTTCCGCTTCCTGTGGTTTTGAATGGAGTACTGAGACATTGAAGTAGCTTCCCTCACCAGGTACGCTGGTGCAGGCCTTCAACCGAGACTGGCACTAGCATCAGTCAAGATCTCAGTTCTCCTCCTCTTCCTGGCACTTCCACAGAGCTAGTGTTGGGCCTCTCAGAGCAGGGTGGTCAGACTTGGCTGCGGCAGAGGCCAACACTACCAGGCCTCAAGACATCGCCGCTAGAAGTCATGCGTGTCACTCTGCCACATTCTGAAGCAGGTGGCACCAGATTCGGTATAGAAAATAACCCTAAAGGTGCTTGGGTGCTAGAACATGTGCTTCACTGGGCTCTTCCTGCTTGTGCAGATTCAGTTTGTGACTAACATGCAAACTGGTATTGAATTCTAAAACAAAGTGTCTCTGTATTTTTTTTAAAGGAAATTTCTCCTCTTCTCTCCATGGAGGCTATGGCATTTGTTACTGAAGATAGAAAACTAACTCAAGAAACTACTTACCCAAATACATATATTTTTGATTTGTTTGGAGGTGTTGATGTAAGTAGCTATTTATTTTTATTTGTATCAATATTAATATATTGGGCTGAGGAGATAGCTCAGGGGCACAAGTGCCTGCCTGGCAAATGCAAGGTCCTGAGTTCCGTCCCCAGTTCTGGGGGAAAAAAATTAATATATTAATAATTTGAATATTTAAATGTTAAAATAAAGACAGAAAACTTTTGTTTTGTTTTGTTTTGTAATTTTTAGGTAAGGATATACAGGGTGTTCAGGGTCTCACTACTAGATCAACTCGTAGTGAGCCACCTGTTTATATCGCGTGCCCTAGGGGTGGGATCAGCCTTGACAGACCCAGGGATCAAACCCCTACCCCTGTGCCTGCTTACAGGTGCTTTAATCCGCTGAGCTGTTTGGCTGGCCCAAACATTTCTGAATTTCCGGCAAACATTTCAGATTTTTGACTTTTAGAAACTTAGGGGCCAGGCATGGTGGCTCACGCCTATAATTCCAGCACTTGGAAGGCTGAGGCAGGAGGATTGGTGTGAGTTCAAGACCAGCCTGGGCTACAAAAGTGAGCTCAAGGCCAGCCTGAACTGCACAGTGAGACCCTGTCTCAAAAAAACAAAACAAAAAAAAAGTTTCTCTATTAAAAAAAAAGAAACTTAGGGGCATTCATCTATTTAAAAAGCACAGTTTTTCTGTCTTTTTCTTTTCTTTTCTTTTTTTCCTTTCTTTTTGAGACAAGGTACAGTTTAGGCTGGCCTTGATTTCACTTTGTAGTGCCCAGTTCCGGGGAGAAAAAAAATTAATATATTAACAGTTTGAATATTTAAGTGTTAAAGACAGAAAACGTTTTTTTGTGTTTTTTTTTTAGGTAAGGATTTAGGTAAGGATCCTTGGTCAAGGATTATTGACTTACAGTTATCCTCCTGCCTCAGCCTTCCAAGTGCTGGGATTATAAGCATGTGTCATCATGCCTGACATGCAGTCACTTATTTTTAAAAGTACCAAGTGAAAAGTGGGCTTCCCAGGGTCTCCTCAGAAGCAGTTGTGATTACTAGTTTCTTATATGTCTTTCTAGAGATATTCTGTTGCTTGGTGTGTGTTTTTGTGTGCATAAATGCCCTCTTTCCACTTTACCTCAGTTTATTTTCTCCCCACATACAGTGGCATACCATATAACCATTATATTCTACCCTAATTCATATTTTTCATGTAGCCCTAGCATAACTATAATTTCATTTCAGTGGATGTAGATCTGCCTGTTGTGGTTTAAATTTGAAGCATCTTCTCCCCGAAACTCACGGATTGGAGGGCTTGATCCCTAAGGAGGCAGTGCCAGGAGGTGGCATCTGGCTGGAGGAAGTCGGTCCTGGGAGCCTGACACTGAAGCGGCTCTCTGCTCGGGCTCAGCCCTTGCTCTCTGCTTCCCAGCTGCTGTGAGCTAAGCAGCTTCCCTCTGCTGTGCTCTTCCTGCCTTGGAGCCTGCTGAGCGAGGACTGAAACCTTGAGTCCTTTGTGTTATGGGTGTCAGGCATTCTGTCCCAGCCCTGGGAAATTGGCTGCACTGCCTTGTTATTTAAAATAGCCAAATACTATTCCCTGGCATACCTGTACTGAGATTCATTTGTGTAGTCTCTAGGGACTGACATGTAGAGTTTGTCCATGTTTCTATTACAAACAAGGTTACAGTAAAGACTTTTGTATGTGTTTTTTTATAGACCTTTAGAATCAAAGCCTATCTTTTGTTTACTGTATTAACCGTAATTTCTCAGCTTCTGTTGTCAATAACAGTATAGTAATGTTTATCCACACCATCACCAGTGTGTGTATATTTTTATGGATTTGTTGTGAAAATATAGTTTTCATAATAGAGGTATACACCAATAATTACTACCAAAAAGGTCACTTTTTTCATGTATTTAGTGCAGGGTCTACAGAGTCTCACACACAGATCAGACTCATAGTGATCCTCCTGTTTTCAGTCTCCCAAGTGCTGGGATTACAAGTGTGTGCCACCATACCCAGTCTCAATTACGGGTCTCAGCTTGTCCAGAGTCGCTGACACAGCACGCCAGGGATTGAACCCCGGCCGCTACGCTCTGCCTAAGCAGGCATTTTAATCCTCTGAGCTATCTAGCTGGCCCTTTTTTGACCTATTGCCCAAATTAAGAAGAACATTACCAAAACTTAGAAACCCCCGTCAGCAAACTGTATATTTTAAATATTTACTAAGTAGACATGAGGAAAATCTTATTTCCTTACAGTTTTATTTTACCAATTTGCTGAGAGGGAATCTTTTTTTTTTCAGTACCAGGAATCAAACTCAGGACTTAGCACTTGTCATGCAGCCACTTAAGCCACTGAGCTATCTCCTCAGCCCTTAACCAATTTAAGGCCTGGTATACATGCCACACAGTCCACCCCTTGAAAGCATACAGTTCATGTGTTTTTTGGCAGCACATACACTAAAATGGGACTGGTAAGAGATTAGCATGGCCCCTGTGCTAGGATGACATGTGAAATACACAGTTCATTGTTTATTTTTTAGTGTGCAGCCATCACTGCAGTCAAACTTAGAGCATTTTAACCCTTCATAGGAGATCTTGATATGCGTTAGCTGTCCTTCCCGGCCTGGCCTCCTCCCAACCCTGCCCTAAGAAACCACTCGTCCACTTTCTGTGCCTGTGGATTTCCCTCTTCTTAACAATTTGTATAATTGAAATTGTGTAATATATGGGCTTTTGTAGCTGGCTTCTTTCATATAGCATAATGCTTTCAGTGTTAGCCATGTTGAAATTTGTGTAGTGATGGACAGTTGGGCTATACAACTTCACATTCCCACCAGCAGTGTAGGAAGATTCTGGCTTCTCTGTGTCCTTGTCACATTATTACCTATGATTTTCATTGTAGCCATTTTATCTAGGGAGAAATCAGAGTAAGGTCAAACTTTGTGTACATAATTTACTTAGTATACATTGTTTGCTTAGTATACTAATTGTTTTTAATGACTAAAACTATCCCAGGGAAGATAGTAATTATTTTGTTGATTGAATTTTATGACATTAATAATGTTAAAATTTTAATGCCATGAGGAAAAAATTTTAGTTTTTTTCTTTTAAGTATTTAATACAGGGTATGCAGGATCTTACTACACAGGTCAGACTCCTAGTCATCCTCCTGTTTTCAGCCTCCCACGTGCTGGGATTACAGGCTTGTTCCACCACGTCCAGTCTCAGTCACTGTCACAGTGAGCCCCAGGAGCGGGGCTGGCACAGTCACCGGGGATCAAACCTCAGTTCCTGCATCTGCTTAAGCAGGCGCTTTAATCTACTGAGCTATCTGGCTGGTCCTTAGTGTTTTTAACTTTATTTCATTGTATTTATTTTTAACATGGGAAAATTTTTTTATGAAAAAAACATGCAACACCACTGTAGCTGCTGTGATTTGATAATTAATGATAATTATAATTATTATTATTTTTTTTTTTAAATTTTTATTTATTTATTTATTTGTTTGCTTGTTGTGTTTGTTTGTTTCTTTATTTATTCATTTTGTGGCTGGCTCAGCCTGCCCTGGTGGTGGCGCTGGCGCAGCATGTGGTGCCGGGGATCGAACTGCAGTCCCCGCAGTTGCCTGAGCCCTCCTAAGCAGGCGCTTTAGACTACTGAACCATCTCGCCGGCCCCGATAATTATAATTATTGATAATAATAATTACCCCAGGTCTTTTAGAAGATGACTAGGGTCTGTGTTATACAAATCAAAGCAAGCTTGTGATATGGCAGCTTTTATTGTTACAAGTGTAGTAGATGTCAAATGCAGATATGTGGAAAGTACAGCTAAACATTTTTCTAGAAATGATTTTCTATTACAGGAGTACCTGAGGGTTTTTATTTTATAACCTGTTGTCTTGAGCTAAAGCAACACACATTTCCCTCTTTCTCAGTTCAGGGTGTTAAATACATTCTCCTAGGAGCAGTCTCAAGAATATAAATTTACTTTGTAAATTTTGTAAATTTTGTTGCTCGTTCGAGATGACAGTAGTTTTCTCAGTTCTTCCAGCTAAGCAGACTAGTCTGAAGGATTTTCAGTTGGATGTTTTGAAACAGTGCTACAGAATTGTTTTTCTCTCATTTGGCTTGAGGTATATTGGACCTGCTGCCAAAAATTGGCCTGTAGCTAACAGGGGCTAGAAGAGTTTTTTTTCCTTGTTCTGAAATTACACTTAAAGCTGAGTGTGGTAGCACATCCCTATAATCCCAGCACTTGGGAAGCTGAGGCAGCAAGACCAGCCTGGGCTACAGAAGTGAGCTCAAGGCCAGCCTGCACTGCATAATGAGAGCCTATCTCAAAAAGACTAACTAAATAAATAAATTGCACTTAAATTGATTTATTTTATTTATTTTTTATCTATTTATTTTTAATGTACTTAGTACAGGGTCTAGAGGCTCTATAGGATCTTACCATACAGATCCGACTCAATGATTCTATTTTCAGCCTCCCGAGCACTGGGATTATAAGTGTGTGCTACCCACCCAGTCTTTACTTAAATTGATTTAAATGCCATAAACTGTATACACATATGTTGATGTTTTAATGTAGTGACTTAGCTGGGCATGGAGGTGTACACCTGTAATCCTAGCACTCTGGTAGGATTACTGTGAGTTCAAAGCCAGTCTGGGCTCTGTAGTGGGGTCAAGGCCATCCTGAACTGCACAGCAGAAACCTTATCTCAAAAAACAAAAACAAAAAACCCCAAATAAAAACAGCAAAATGGTGACTTAGTCATGATCTCAGCGCATAAATTACTTGAAAATGCTTGAATATATTTAAGTAGAAATATATACAGGGCAGCTTTTTTGGTTTGGATTCAATATAGTTCACACACTGAAAGTGTACCATTCAAGACTTTTTTAGTAAATTCAGTTACATAGCTATCACCACAGTTGTTAAAACTATTTCACCACTTCCAGAAAGAAGCCTCTGGGCTGGGGATGAGACTCAGTGATAGAGCTCTTGCCTTGTATGCATAAGGCCCTGGGTTTGATCCTCAACACCACACACACACACGCACCCCATATTCTGTACTAGTGGCTCCTCATAATCACCCTGTCTTTCATCAACCACTAATCTACATTTGCTACCTCTAGAAATTTTCCTCTTCTAAACATTTCATGTAAATAGAATAATAGGTTGCTTTCACTTAGCCTAATGCCCTCAAGATTTATCTGCATTGCTGTGTACTGTCAGAACTTCATTCATTTTTATTGCCAAGAAATGTTTCATTGTGTGGATAAATCATGTTTTGTTTCCCCATTAATCAATAGTTGATGGACATTTGTGTTGTTTCCACTTTTGATTTTTAGTGCTATGTTTTATTTTTTGAGACAGGATCATTATGTAGTTTAGGCTGGCCTTGAACTCACAATCCTCTTGCCTTAGCCTCCTGACTGCTGGAATTACAGGCACGTGTTGCTATGCCCAGGACTTTTGACTATAATAGCACTGCTTTGATTAATAATGGTGCAGCTATGAACATTGAAATACAAGTATTTTTGTAGACATTTTTTCATTTCTTGTTAGCTTGGATGCTTTAAAAATTTCAGAGAGAGAGAGAGAGAATTTCTGGGTCATATGAAAGGTACAGACAGACAGACAGACAGTTAGTTGCTGGTCATATGCTATTGTCTGTGTTTAACTTCTGAGAGCTGCCAGATTATTTTCTAGTATAGCTTCTTTATTGTCCATGTCCACCAGGAGCGGTTCCATTGTCTCCGTATCCTTGCCTTAATCATTGCCTGTCCTTCTCATAATAGGCAGCCATTCTAAAAGGTGCAAAATGATATTAGCTCATTGTGATTTCATTTCCCTGATGGCCAATGATATGGACCCTTTCTTTATGTGTTTATGAATGGCTTTGGAATTGTCTGTTCACTGCTTTACCTACATTTTAATTGGGTTGACCTTGATTATTAGCCATTTCTGGATACCAATCCCTGATGAAGTGTGTAATTTGAAAATATTTTCTTTAGATGATTCATTGTTTTTCCTTTTACCTTATCAGTAGTGCCCTGTGTTTCTTTATTTTATTTATTTTGTGGCTGGCTCAGCTGCCCCGGTGGTGGGGGCTGGAGCAGCATGTGGTGCCAGGGATCGAACCGCAGTCCCTGCAGTTGCCTGAGCTTTCCTAAGCAGGCGCTTTAGACCACTGAACCATCTCGCCGGCCCCAAGTAGTGCCCTGTGAAGCACAAATGTTTTTAATTTTGGTGGATTTCATTTTATCTAATTTTTCCTCTTCTATTCCTTGGGTTTTGATGTCTAAGAAATTTTCCTAATCAACGTCACAGAGATTTACCCATTTACTTTCTAAGAGTTTGATAATTTTATTTCTTGAATTTTAGGTTCTTGATCCATTTCAGTTTATTTTTGTTTATCATGTGAGACAGGGATCCATTTTCGTTCTTTTACACGTGACTACCCAATTCTGACAACACTATTGAAAACTTTTTTTTCCTGGCACCCTTGTCAGAAATAATTGTAGACACATGAGTTTACTTCTGTTCTTGCAGTTCAGTATTTTGTTGGTTATTACAGATCGCTTATAGTTAGTTGCATGTACAGTTTAGGCTCAACTTGTCAATTTCTAAAAAGAAGCCAGCTGGGATTTTGATAATGACTGCATCGAATTTAGGTCAGTTGCTGGGCCTGATGATACAGGCCTGTAATCCCAGCACTTGGGAAGCTGAGGCAGGAGGATTGCTGAGAGTTCAAGCCTAGGCTACATAATGAGTTTAAGACCAGCTTTAACTATATAATGAGACCCCTGTCTCAAAAAAAAAGTCAATTTTATTCCCAAATATCTTATTCTTTTTTAGTTTCTTATAAATGAAGTTTTCTGAACTTTAGTTTTTGTATGACCATGTCTATAATTGAAGACATGCAATTGATCAGTTTATTATCTTGATACCTTATTGATCTCTTAATGCTGATGTAGTTTTCAGTAGAAATATTTTATAGTTTTCTATATTTTAGGTTTTTAGTTTCATATTTTCCTGTTTGGATGTTTCTTCCTTTCTCCCTCCTACAGATCCACATTAGAATCTACAGGTGATGTTAAATAAGAGACAGATTTATTTGTGTTTTTCTGGCTCTTAGCGGCCAAGTATTCATTTTTGATGATGATGTTAACTTTTGAGATTTGAAAAGTCCTTTATCAGATTGAACAAGTTCTACCTGTTCTTTGTTGTTTTATCATGAAAGTGTTTTGGATTCTTTTCAAATGCTTTCTACATCTATTGAGATGGTTGTGTGGGTTTTATCTTTTATTATTCTGACAGGATGTGTCATATTAATTGATTTTTAGATACTGAATCAATCTAGCATTTCTAGGATAAATTCTACTTGGTTTTGTGGTGTAGCCCTTTTTATATGTTGCTGGATTTGTTTTGTTATTTTTTTTCAGGATTTTGTTTAATGCAAATGTTTATAAAGGTGATGGTTGGTGACTTTATTGTGGTATCCTTGGTTTGGGTGTCAGAGTAATAGACAAATTGGAAACTTTCTGTTTTTGGAAAGAATTGTTATGTATGTATGTATGTATGTATGTATGTATGTATGTGACACCTTTTCACTATGTAGTCCAGGCTGGCCTTGAGCTGACTTTATAGCCCAGGCTGGTTTTTGACTCAGGATCCTCTTGCCTCACCATCCTGAGTGCTGGGATTACAAGCATGTGCCACCATGCCTGGCAAGAGTTGATATTGAAATGTTTTATATGATTCACCAGTGAAGCTGTCTGAACCTAAAATTTTCTTTATAAGTAGGTATTTTGTTTGATCACTAATTCAGTCTCTTTGTTATAGGACTAAAGAGGTACTTGGTTTCTCTTAAGTCAGTTTTTTTGTGGTGTTATGTCTAAAAATATGTCCATTTCATCAGGGTTATTAATTAGTTGGCATATACTTGTTCATAGCATTCCCTTATAGCCCTTTTTTAAAAATTTCTATCTTGCCTGCTCTTTTATTTCTACTTTAGAAATTTGAGTCCTCACCTCTTGTTTTCTTTGTCTGTTTAGCTGAAGAAATGCTAATCTTCTAAAGGCACCAACTTTTAGGTTTGTTGATTTTTTTCTGTTGTTTTCCTGTCTTCATTTCATTAATTTCTATCCTGTTATCACCACTTGTCTGCTTTCTGGGTTTAGTTTGCTTCTTTTTCTGGTGTCTTAAGACAGAAGATTGTATTATTGATATGAAGTACTTTTTTAAAAAAAAGATATTTATAGCTATAAAGTTCCCTTTAAATGCTGCTTCAGCTAGGCCAGAAGTTGTGATATATTTACCCATCTCATACTTTAAAGTTGTCCTTGTGTTTTTTTGTCTCATTGATTGTTTAGAATAGATTTTATGCTTATCTACATATTTGCAAATTTCCTTTTTTTCTGATATCTTATTTAATTCCATTGTGGAAACAGAACATAATTTGTGTAATTTCAATCTTTTTAATTTTGTTAAGGTTTATTATGTGGCCTGAACTATAATCTAGCTTGAAGAATGTTCTGTTTGCTTTTGAGTAGAATGTATTCAGTTGTTCAACTTAGAATGTTCTACCGGGCGACCCCCCGCGCCTGTAATCCCAGCACTTGGGAGGCTGAGACAGGAGGATCACTGTGAGTTCGAGACCAGCCTGGGCTACAAAAGTGAGCTCAAGGCCAGCCTGAACTGCATAGCGAGACCCTGCTTCAAAAAGATAAAAAAAGAGGAACATAGAATGTTTTGTGGTGTCTGTTAGTTCTGATTGGTTTATAGTGTTCAGCCTTCTGTTTATTTAGTGATGTTTTGCCTAGGTGTCTATTATTTATGTTTGTTTACTTTAACTTCATGTCTTTCACGACTTTGTTAGGGTACATATATGTTTATGATTATATATTTCTGATAGATTACCCCTTTATCAATTTTTTTTTTTTTTTTCTTTTTATGTATTTGATACAGGATCTCACAAGGCAGCTCAAGACTCATAGTGATCCTGTTGTTTTCAGCCTCCCAGCACTGGGATTACAGGCTTGCACCACCGTGCCTGATCTCAGCTCAGTGCGCCTGAGGATGGCAGGTGGTGCCGGGGATTGAATCCTGGTCCCTACGCTTGCCTAAGCAGGTTCTTAGTCTGCTGATTAATCTCTGTAGAAATGAATGTTACCAATTAATGATGCAGCTAGAAAACTGTTTAAAATAAACTCATGTAGACCAGGGAGATAGCGCAGTGATTTAAGTGCCTGTCTGGCAAGCACAAAGTCCTGAATTTGATCCCCAGTACCAAGCAAACAACAAGAAAAATAAAATAAAGTCATACATCTATGTGCTTTAAGCAAAGAGTCACAATAGTGGTATAAAGCCACGCTGAACCTTAGAGATTGCCTAATTTAATATATTCATTTTTTAAAGTGAAAGCTGAGGCCCAGGTAGGGGCATTAACTTGCTGGCTTTACTGGAGAATAAGAAACCTAGTTGGGACTAGAACCCATTTCTTAACTCTGGATACAGTACTCCTGCCAGGGAATGGGCTCCTAGAGCACGATGATATTGCAGTGCTACGATAGCTACTTGGGCTATTAGTTATCATGGCAAAGATTGTTGTATAAGTTGTGCTTTGAATTAATTTTGAAGATTTGTGTGTTTTTTTTAATTTTTTTTAATAGCTCCTTGTAGAAATTCTTATGAGGCCTACAATCTCAATCCGGGGACAGAAACTAAAAGGTAAGTATATTTGTCAGGCACTGGCCCTAATTTCCCAGCAAATCTTTGTGGTGGCGGTTCCAGAAGCTGGTCTTCCATGAAGCCTTCCTGACTCGTCACAGCAGCAGCTTGCACTTTCCTTCCCCTGCTAAGCGACTCTCTTCCTTCCTCCCCCCTGGGTAGGAATTTAGATCTGAGCAGGAAAACCACCAGGCTAAAAGAATTTTCATCTTTGCACCTCCTATTAATCTTCTGGTCCAGCCTTTAGGTTTTGTTTAGAAATTCTTATTCCGTATATATAGCTAGCCAAGAGAATAAGAAATAACTTCGTCCAGTCACCATTTTTTGTTTTAGTTTTTAAAAACCTAGTAGTATATACTTTCAGTAAAAACAGAACAGTTCAGTCCTGCCAGGCCCAGTGGCATCATATACTTTTGTACATTTGTATCCTAGTATTTAGGAGGCTGAGACTGGAGGAGTACAAGTTTGAAAGCAGCCCGGACAACTTTGCAAGACTGTGACTTAAACTGGAAAGGACTGAGGCTATAGCTCAGTGGATAGTCCTGGGTTCAATCCTTGGTACTACACACAGAAGCCAGTATATATGGTATAAATCAGAGTATTTTGTTGCTATATGTTTTTTAAAGCCATGTGTTTATATGGATATTACTCTTTTGTTCTTTGTAATTACACATGCTACACTTATTTATTTAGGGACAGGATCTTGCTATATAGTTTAGGTTGGGCTTGAGTTCACTGTGTAAGATAGGCTGGCTTCAAACTCTTGGTGATCCTCCTTCCTCAGCCTCTTGACTGCTGGAATTACAGGTGTGTATCACCACTACTGACACAACTTTTTTAAGTATCTAGATTTAAATTTTTTCAAAAATTTAAGTAACGAAAGTTGCATTTCATTCTACTATTAAAAGCCAAAAGCTGAGTATGGTGGCATGTGCCTGTAATCCTGAGGCTGAAGCAGGAGAGTCACTGAAGTTCCAGGCCATCTTGGCCTGTATAGGGAGTTCAGTGACCAGATCGGCTTGGTTACTTTTCTCTTATTGCTGGGACAAAATACTTGACACCCAAAGTCAAGGAAGGAAATATTTACTTAGCTCATAGTTTGTGGAGGTTTCAGTCTATACTTGGCTGGCTCCAAGGCAGAGTGGATCATGGCAGAGGGCAACAGTTCATGGCTGCAGAAAACAGCAAAGAGCAAGAGCCGAAAGGGAGAAGCAGCTGCTGCTGTAGCTAGCAAACTTCTCTTCCTTCCTTATATTCTATTCTATCTACCCAGGTTGGATGTAGCACTCACACCCATAATCCCCGTAGAAGCATGCAGGAGGCTTTAGGGGGACAACTATACACAAAGCACTACATACATGTATGTATATATGTGCCAGAGGTCACTTCAACTAACATTTGATGAGTGCTCTTCTATAAACATAACATACTTTTGAAATTTTTCATGCCTAATATCAATAAAACATACTGTGTAAGCTCTCACACTGTTCTCTACCCTAGCAGCTAGTAGCATATTGGTTATTTGCTAGTTTACATAATTTCTTCCTCCCATTGAATTTACAGATTCAATGAGGATTGAGACTTACTTTTTTTCCATATTACTGTCTGCTTTAGAGTAGGTACTAAATGAATATTTGATGAATTTATGAATCCCATTCCCTTTGAAAATGGCAAATAGAGGATTTTGATATATTTTGGTCTGGTTTTTCACTCTGCCCTAAAGTTATTAGATCAATAAATGAAATAGCTGGGCATGGTGGCATATGCCTATATTCCTAGTCCTCAGGAGGCTGAGGCAGGTGAATCCTGTGAGTTTGAGGCCAGCCTGGCCAACAGAATGAGTTCAAGTCCAGCCCAAACTGCATAGTAACACTCTGTCACCTAAAAGACTAAGTCTTCAACCCCTGCCCCTAAACAATAAACCACGAATAGGTTGAGAGGTGGTGATGAGTGATGTTGGGTAATTGCTTTGTCTGAAGATGTAGGAGGCAACCCTTTTGGTCAGACCAGCATTTTTTCCCCCCCATTTATGTATTTGGTACAGAGTCTCACTATGCAGCTTGGACTCATGTACCACCATGCCCAAAGTTGGTAGCCTACTCAGTGTGCCCTTGGGATGGGGCCGGCATGGCATGCAAGACTGGGGATCAGACTCTGGTCCCTGCACTTGTCTAAGCAGGCGCTTAGTCTGCTGAGCTATCTTACCAGCAATTAAGGTCAGGCCAGCTCCACAGAGCTTCTCTTTGGAATCTCAGAGGGAAACCTAGCATTCCAGAGTTTATAACAGCACAGCGGTAAATGAAAACAGGTCTTTAAAAGTAAGAGCGGTACAACTCCATGTAGCAGTACATGCCTGTACTTCCAGCTACTTGGGAAGTTGAGATAGGATTTCAAGTCTGAAGCCATCCTGGGCAGCTTAGTAAGACCCTGTGTCAAAATGAAAACTCAAAAGTAATGTTGATGTAGTTTGATGATAGAGAATCCTGAGTTTGGTCCACAGTATCACATGCATGCACCCATGCTAAAGGAATGAAATTGTATTCAATTTTATCATCTCCTGGCTGGTCATAAAAATTGTTTCTTTTTTTTTTTTTTGGTGCTACTCTTCTTTTGAGCTCACAGAGATGCAACAAGTTCTTTGTTAGGTCAGACATTGAAAGCCATTTACACAGCACAAATATGGACAAAAACTAAACAGAATACTGTGTTAGATAAGTCTCCTGCTAGGAGAACATTCAATGGAAATTTCTAATGAGCAGTGAGGATGCTTACACTTTGAATTCTAGTAGTCCTGCTCTTGCAAATGTATCTTGATGGTCCAGTTCAACACAAGCATACATACACATATATATTTAAGTTGCTTATTTGTAGTCTCTTTAAATAGAAAAAAAAAGACACAAAAGAAAACTAGCTTTGTTAACTGTGTGAAACTATGAAATTGTAAAAACTGGAGCATAAGAGAGCTGCTGTATCAAACCACAAAGCAGTATGCAAGTTGATCTATAGGTTCTGAGAAGTGCTAGGAAAATTATAGCTTTCATAATAGGGTTGTTGTGAGAATTGAGATAATAGATGTGATTGCACTTTGTAAAGCAAGGTAAAAAAGAAATTATCTTGACGAGAATTGTAGCCATTTTATGGTTAAAATGTAGCCTGGCGTGGTGGTACACACCTATAATGCCTGAGGAAGCTGAAGCAAGAGGATCCCCACAAGTTCAAGGCCAGCCTAGGCCTGGGGTTATAGCACCGTGGCACAAACACATGCCTGGCAAGTGTAAGGTCTGATTTTGATTGCCAGTACCAAAAAAATCAAGGCCAGCCCAGGCTACATAATGAATTCAAAACCAGCCTGAACTACATAGACCTTGTCCAAAAAAAAAAAAAAAAAATCATTTATTTTTCCAGTAAAAAAAATAACCAGTTGTTCTACCTTGCCTTTCAGTAAGCGATGAAATGTCCAAGGACTGCTTGAGTATCCTGTATAACACCTGTGTCTGTGTAAGTATGCCTGCCCCTGGGGCACCATTTCTCTCTCTACCATGTCTCAGTCCTGAGAAAGAGAACATCCAAGTAGGAGTTGAGGACATAAAAACTCTTTGGACATTTGAGAGAATTGAACTGATGTGTGTCTGAGAGCAGGATCCACACATAAAAATAATGGGAAAGCAGAGAAGGGCCTGTAAATCCCTGCACTTAGGAGGCTGAGGCAGGAGGATCACCATGAGGTTCAGGCCACCTGAGGCTGTGTCGTGAGTTTGAGACCAGCCTGGACTACATAGCAAGCCTGTTTCAAAACAAACACCGCATAAGAAACAAAGAAATACTAGTCAGGTATGACTTATAGTAATTGTTAAGGGCCAGGGCTGCAGCAGCAGGTCTCCTGAATACCTTTAGACCTGGACGTATGAGCAGAGATAGAGCAATTCTTTGTTAAAGGACAGCAAGCATTGGCAGAGTGTCCTTGTCCAGTAAGATTCCCCTTAACTCCTTTATGTCTAGTCCTGCATTTTCCCTGTTAAAAACAAAGCAAGAACCAAAAACTTGGTCATACACTCTAATACTAACTTCCAAGCCTGGAAGAATAGGGAATGAAGGAAGCAATTTGGTAGAAAGAAAAGAGCCTGTGATCTAAGCTCTGAAGCAGGAGCATCACAAGTTTGATCCTAGCCTGAACAAGACTCTGTGCAAAGAAAGAGGAGTTGGGGTAGAGTGGGGTGGGGTGTAGCTCAGGGTGAAGGGCCTGGGTTCAGTCCATGCTACCACCAAGAAAACAAGGGGAGAGTGTTTAGTGTTAAAAGTGGATTTCATGGTGAGCACTGAACTTTGCGCATCTCTCTGAGCCTTCGTTTCTTATCCATAGAGTACAGTCAGTGATCCATTGCATGGGTTTTGTAGAGCATGTGAGGTAACGGATGTGAATGCCCTTGAAGAGCAATATGGAAATGCTGGTTTTCGTTAGACACGGTGCCTGTTAGGAACTTAGAGTAGGTACAGTAAACCTTGTAAACAGTTACAGTTTACAGCAGAATAGGACAGGTGCTGTTGTAAAAGTGAAACCCATAGACTTTAGAGATAGAAAGGACATTTGACTCCATCTCTTGCTCATTCAAAAAGGTATTGCAGGCATTTTGTGAGAGTACATGAAATTTACCAAGATCACAAGTTTAGAAGTAGAGTGGGGACGTAAATATAGCTAAGAATTGGACTGGTGTGGACCACAAAAACATCTGTACTATGTGTAGACAGGGCACAGTTTGAGGTTTAAGCTTCTTAGTAGCCAATGCAAATGGAGAAGTATGTTTGAAAACTTATACAAATGAGTGTCTATAATAGTACACATAATACTAATGCAGGCCAGTTCAGTTATTTGAATTCCCTATAACCACTTTTTTTTTTTTTTTTTTTTTTTTAAACAAGGTCTTGGTTTTTAGTCCAGGCTACTCTTGAACTTATCTTGTAGTCCAGGCTAGTCCCAAACTCATGGCAATCCTCCTGCCTCAGCCTCCCAAGTGCTGGGATTACAGGTGTGCACAACCATGTCTGGCTCTGATAGCCACATATTTTTTTTTTTTTTTAATTTTATTTATTTGTTTGCTTGTTGTGTTTGTTTGTTTCTTTATTTATTTATTTTGTGGCTGGCTCAGCCTGCCCTGGTGGTGGGGCTGGCACAGCATGTGGTGCCGGGGATCGAACCGCAGTTCCTGCAGTTGCCTGAGCTTTCCTAAGCAGGCGCTTTAGACCACTGAACCATCTCACCAGCCCAGCCACATATTTTTTTAAAAAAGGAAATGAAATTAACTTTAATAATATATTTTAACAAAATATTTCAAGAAGATTTTTTCAATATAACTGCTTTTTCTTTGTTTCTCCTCTTCCTCTTCTTCTTCCTCCTCCTCCTCTTCTTCCTCTTCCTCCTCCTCCTCCCCCTCTTCCTTCTTCTTTCTTCCTTCTTTTTTTGTACTAAGCTTTCAAACTTTTGAAACCCAGTGTAAATTTTTATACCTGGAGCTTATCTCAGTTTAGACTGAGATGGCCACAATTCAAGTGTATAGTGGGGTGTGTAGCTAATATCACAGAGAGACACAAACAGATCTATAAGATAAAAAAAGAATTATTCAGGAAATATACAACTGTTCCTGCAACTAAAGCCAATAAAAAATTGTCCTTAAAAGAAAGACAGTGATGTGATATCTCTCACTGTCAAGTTCCCATATAGTTATTGGTCTTATGAGGCTCTTTTAAAGTCTTGACACCTAATGCTAATTAGCTGACATTCTAGTAAAACACAGTTTATGTTTTTTTAAGGGAGATTGTAAAGAATGGAGGACAATATGGTTTACATCTGCTGATCTGGCTTCCTTTCAGATTAGATAGAGAACCTAGCACCCTTGAGAGTTGCAAAGGCAGTGTCTCCAGAGATTGGGCACAAAACAAGAGATATTTGAAAGTACCTGTGTTGGCCTGGGGACTTGTATAAACTGTGACTAACCAGAAGTGAGCACATCCTGCCTAAACATGTTGAAATGTAAGATTTTTAAAGTACCGCTGGCCAGCTACAACTTGGCTTACTTGGTACTAATTTGTAGCTCCTTGTGTAGATACTAAGTCTAGAACCTACGGTAAGTATCTTGAAGAACCTCTTCCTAGAAAATGGACTGTGTATTGTTTGAGAGAGTTAAGGCCCTGTAATATAGAGGAAAGGAACAATTGTACGTGGCTTTTTGCATGGTAAATCCTAATTTGGAGGACTTTCCAGAAGAGGGTGTATTTTAGCCAGTCTCTAGAAGGAGCAGGATCTTTTTAAGTTGAAGAGAGGAGAGAGGTGGGTGTCAAAGGTAGCTAGACAGGGTGGCAGGTTTGTGTGTTTGACAGCCTGGACAGTTTTTCCTCATGTTCCTTGGCAGGTGCTATACCACTGAGCCTACTCCTCCACCCTGGATGCAGGCCTTGTGTTTAAGCTTTAAGAACATAGTGTTTTCTCTCTCTCCTTTTCCTCCCTTCTTCTCGCTCTTTCATCAAGCTGAGATCAATATGGCCTGGATTAAGCTACAATCAGTCCTGTTTCACATCTTACAGCCAGTGTAGGTTGCTATATGTACTTAGAGGAAAAAAAGCCATTTTTAAATATGCTAATGCCACAGCTAAAGAACACAAATGGAATATTAATAGAGTCAAATTGAACCTGATTTCTTTACTAGTATGCTTAGCTTTATATACTCAGCATACTCATGAATGCCTTGAGTTTGAAATTTTAATTTGTTTGGATATGTTCATCGCACTAATTGTAAAGTGCGTGTTAGCTTGGAATTCCCAAGTGATGCAAACACTGTAGAGCTTTCGGTGATACAAATCGTCACTGTGGCACACGTGCCACCACTGGCGTATACTTGATGCCCACCTGTATGTCTTTTGATGATGCTCCTTTTTTTATTTTTTGGCACATGGTGCTAGTGATCAAACCCAGAGCTTCACATATGTGAAGGAATCTGTACCACTAAGCTACGTCCCAGTCAGATTATATTCTTTAAAGAGAAATCATGTTTGTTGCAGTCTGCCTTTCAAAGCCACTAAGATCTGGTTGGTCTGTGGAGTTGTGTGTGTGTGGAGGGGGAGTTAAGCAAGCAATATCACAATTTTATTATTATTAAATCTTTTCATTTATTTATTTGGTACAGGGTCTTACTATGTCAGACCCATAATGATCCTCTTTTCTCAGCCTCCCCAGCACTGGGATTACAGATGTGTACCACCACACCCCGTGTCAGTGGCCAGCATGATACACTTGGGCTTTTGGGCTGGCATGGCATGCAGTACTGGGAATCAAACCCAGGTCCTTGTGCTTGCCAGGCAGATGCTTAGACTACTGAGCTATCCAGCCCCAATGTCGCAGTTTTAAATTCAAGCTCTTGAAGTGACTTTTGGGGACTTTCACAAACCAGGTAGTTCCTTTATTTCCCAGATACTTCCTGTTTTTTACTCTAGCCTTTAAGCAAACATTTTATAAATACCTGCCCTGTCCAAGCCTGCTGTTAGATACCAGGGGCGCAAAGAGCAGCAAAGTAGGCTCCCATCTTCAGTGAGCTCACAGTTCATGGATGAGGGTGCAGGGTACAGTGAATGAACTAGACGAGGTCAGACCTAGTGCTTTGACACATGGGGCATGTAGTACATCAGGGAAGGTTTCAGTGTGCTTTGGAAAGGTTGGTAAGCCTGCCCATTCCTGTCTTTGATGCGATTTATTTCACAAATAATACATTCCTTTAACTGAAAAAAATAGCAAATACAGATAAGATACAGAGTGTATAAATCATTTGTGAGTCCTTAAGTGCCAGCAATTTGCTTTCCAAATTATTTAAGTATTTTGGTATGTGATGGTATGTGTATAAGTACCATTTCATGGCCAGCTTTTTTATTCTGTTAAAATTATAAAGAGTACCTACATTATTTTTTTTAATGTATATTTCATAATGCGGGCATAGTATCCTTGATTTACCAGTTTCATATCAGGAGACATTGATATTGTTCCTAATTAGAAATGGTGCTAACAGGCATGGAGCTGGTAGAGCCATTCCCACAGGGAAGTACAAGGTGGTAGGAGTGGGGAGCCCCTGTTTGTGTGGGTTTTCACCAGTCATTCAGCCTGACCAGCACAGGATAAGTCTCAGGGAACTTGTCCCTGACTAGCTTTGCTCCTGTTTGAAGAATCTTTGGATGTCTGTTAGAAGTGTGGCGGTTAATTGACTAGCAAAGGATACTTGAAGTCTTTTGATTATCCTAAGAAGATAATTGTGTCTGTAGGATAGAGGCAGAAACTTACTATGTGGGCAGTGTTCACATGCATTTTCTGACTGAATCCTGCCAAAGACTGTTGAAATAATCATTTTACAGATGAGGAAATGGAAGTCCAAAGGGAAGAAATAATTTGCTTAAGTTCATCTCACTGGAATTAGATTTGGGCCTGACCCTACAATCCTATGCTGTTAGGCTTCCCATGTGAGAATGGCCTCTGGAGCCATTTTGCAAACTCTTAAGAACCACTATCTCACTGGGCCCAGCTCTTACCTCAGTTGGGCCCTAAGTGCAGTCACCCACACTGGTCATCATTTCTGCTCCAAAGACACTGGTTTGTTCTCTACATGAAACATTTGGAGCTTAGACTTTGCACACCAACTGAGTCCATGCTCCTTTCTCATGTTCGCAAACTTCCTGCTATGTGCGTGGTTCCAGGAGGCCTTTTCTCCCTTGGCCAGGGATTTTGAAGCCTTCTCCATGTCTAACATGTGACATCCTGGGATTTGTTGGCTCATGCTTCCCTGATACCTGGAAGGATGCCTTGCTCTTCGTACTTCGTTTTGTGGTCATAACCTGTTCTACCCTTTCTCCCCTTTTCCTATAACAGACGGAAGGAGTTACAAAGCGTTTGGCAGAAAAGAATGATTTTGTGATCTTCTTGTTTACACTGATGACAAGTAAGAAGACATTTTTACAAACTGCAACCCTCATTGAAGATATTTTGGGTGTTAAAAAGGTGAGCTGTGTCTTCCTCCAGGTGTCTCAGACCATTGGATTCCCAAACCCAAAAATGTAAAGCGATCTTTTAAAAGAAATTCTGTATACCCATGTGGAATTTTTTTTTGTGTTACTACAAGTATAAAACTAGGTTATAGTTCCTATATTTATAGATCTTTTATGATTATGAAACCTAAGTAAGTATGTAATTTGGACTCAAACTACTTACAAAACTTGAGCCTTCAAATTCACTTGGTGAATTTATTGTGAACACTGGTGTCCTTGTGTCAAAGTAAAATTTGTCCCCCATAAGTTACGAGGGTGCATAGCCAGAGACGGTGGTGCATTCCTGTGATCCCAGTATGTGGGAAACTGAAGTAGAAGGATTGCCACAAATTTGAGACCAGCCTAATCTACAGAGTGAGTTCAAGACCAGCCTACACTATATAGTGAGACCTTGTCTCAAAAACAAAGTAAACAAAAGACCTGCCCAAATTATTATGGTGCAGGTTCATTTTGGTGTACCTGCACTGTTCATTGCTGGGAAACCTTTATTCATTACAATCAGTTCCTCGTGGTTGTAATGTTTGACCTTCACTTAAGTTCATCTCTAGTTTTTCTTACTATTCTTTAATAGTTAAAGTTGGCTAATTGGCATCTACTCAAGAAAAAGAAATGTAAGCAGCGAATTCTTGCCACTTGGTCATAAGGTGAACATTCAAGTGATTTTTAACTTTTAAAAAAAAGTTATCAAAATGAAAACACTAAGTGAAAATCTTTTCACAGACTACGAAAAAGGGCATCCACAGACCTCTGTTAGTTAGAATTTTATAGATAAGAACTTAGGTTTTTTTATTTGTTTGTTTGTTTTTGTAATTTTGCTTTTTCCAAGACAGGGTCTTAGTATATAGTTCAGGCTCACCTTGAATTCACTGTGTAGCCCCAGCTGGCCTAGAATTCTAGGAGATTCTTTTGTCTCAGCCTCCCGCGTCCTGGTATTACAGGCATGCTCTACCTTGCCCAACCACTGTATTAGATTTTGGGTGACCTTGTTAGGCCTGGAGCTTACTCCTCAAGGCTTACTCCAAGCCTCCCTATTAGTTGCTGGTTAGCAGATTTCTTCATCTTACTGCTAAGGAGCCTCCTTGAGGTTACCATTGCAGGGAAGAGGGTTCCCATATGTGTTGTAGCCAGGCCCCCTGTCCTTTCTGTCTTTGTCTTGCTTCCACAGGCCTTGCTTGTCATTGCCTAGGCAGAAGCAGCACAAGGGACCCTTTGTAGGAACTAATTAGAGATGTGTACAGGCCCCAGATGGACCCTTTGTGTCCTTTGAAAAAAAGACTTTGTTAGTTTTCCAGTTATTGTACCCTCTGGCTCATGTGTGCAGCTGGGGAAATGGCCCCCAACAGCCTCGGTGTAGGGGGTGATTGCTGCTTTCTATTTCACCTGGCTTTCCTGTCCTCTCAGTTCATTTTATGTTGCCGGACATGACGATGGGCTCAATAGATATATTTGTGGATATTTTGGTGCTGTTTGTAAGGGTAGGTAGACACCAAAACAAAAGTACAAACCCAGATTACAGAGTGAGAAAACGTATTTGCAGTCATGCAGCCATGGATTGGTATTCAGAATTTGTAAAGAATTCATACAAATCAGTGTGAGAGACAAATAGCTTAGTTAAAACATGAAATAATATGAATAAGCAATTCAGAGAAGTGGGCCATAACCATAAGAAGTTGCTTGACTTCACTGATGAACAGGAGATGCAAATCGCATACCATGGTGTTGGGGAGAGCAGGTGTCTGGGAGTGCAAGTATCAGCAGAAGCACTGTCCTAGTGCTGGTTGGTTTTATGTCAGCAGAAGATGTTTACACTTTCTTCGATGATGTTACAAGGTGCACGTGCCCTGTGCCCAGCCCTTAATGGCTGCTCTGTCCCAAGGGCTAAAGTGTCAGTACATGTTTCCCTTGAGTTGCCTGTGACCTGTGCTGGAGCGTACGGGCAAGGCCTAAAATAGTGATTCTGGGCTGGGGATGTGGTTCAGTGGCACAGCACCTGCCTGGCAAGTGTGAGGTTGAGAGTTAGATTCCTAATATGAATGAATGAATGAATGAATGAATGAATGAATGAATGAATGCCAAGGATATATAGCCCAGCAGCATAGCACCTCACTGGCAAGCATAAGATCCTGAGTTCGATCGCTGATATCAAATAAATAAATGATTCTGAGAAATGAAAGCACCAAATTGAGCTCAGGAGAGCTGTAGCATTCATGGCTATTCCTGCTAAATAGATCAAAGTGTCCTGTAAGGGCATGTTTTAAGACATTTTTCTTCCATATTTATATATATATATATATATATATATATATATATATATAAAATATCTTATATATATTATATCTTGTACACACATACTACATTCTGGCATGTATTATTGAGTTATGATGGAAAAATATTTCTTGGTCATTGTCCGCAGTTTTCAAGCTGCTTCCCAAGAAATCTTCAAATGTGCACTCTGCACCCGTGCCTCAAGTCACGTGCAAGAACATCTAGCATCGTTGTGTTAGAGCAGAAAAACTGAAAGCTGGTCCATTCCCTTCATGCAGTTGAGTGTTATAAAGCATATAAAGTATTAGAAATGAGTGGACTGTTGAGGGCTGTTGAGATAGCCCAGCAGTCTAAAGTGCCTGCTTCGGCAAGCTTAGGCAACTGCAGGGACCACAATTCGATCCCCAGCACCACATGCTGTACCAGCCCCACCCCCAGGGCAGGCTGAGCTGGCCATAACATAAATAAAATAAATAAATAAAGTTTAAAGGGAAGGGGCTGGGGAGATAGCTCCGTGGCACAAGTGCGTGCCTGGCAAGTGCAAGGTCGTGAGTTTGAACCCCAGTCCTACAAAAAAACAAAAGAAAAAAACAAATGAGTAGACTGTTGGTTCTAATAGCAAAGTAATAATAAATAATAAAAAAGAGCAATTAAAATTGTGGATTAAACCAATAAAAAGAATTGGAACTGGAGCTGTTTGGGTCTGTGTAGATAAATATCAGTGTTGACTGAGTTAGAAGTAAGGTATGAGGCTAGACTTGGTGCACACCTGCAGTCCCAGCACTGGGAGGCTGTGGCAGGAAGATCAAAAGTTCAAGCCCAGTCTGGGGTGCATAGCAAGATCCTGAGAGAAGAAGACAGTATCATACTCACACAATGTCATATAGTTGCATGGATGTATTTAGAAGAATAAAACATGCCCTGGGAATAATAAACACTGTTAAAAAGAGCAATGACTTCTGAGGAAAGAAAAGAAAAAATGCAACTGGGTGGGGACACACAGAGGCCTTCAGCTTACATTTAGAATATTCTATTTCTTAGAAAAACACATCTATAGCAAGAATGGTGTTTTGTGATTTATAAAACTTGAGAGTATATATATTTTTTTTTTTTTAATCATCCATGTGTCACAAGAGAAAAGTAGAGAATGGGACCAATGGTGTCTGAGGGTGAATTTAAAGCACCGTTCTTTGAAGTCAGTCAGTCCCTTCTTACAGATGGCAGGGAAAGACAGCCGAGTCCAGGACTGTAGACCTAAGGTTGCACAGCTGCACACTGCAGAGCTGAGCTGGGGTTTGGAGTGGTCTCCTAAGCCCCACTGGTGGGCGATGTAGGACAGGAGGGCACGACGGTCTCTGGCGTGGACTGAGCATGCGGATTGTTTTATTTGTGTCTTCTGTAGGAAATGATCCGACTAGATGAAGTTCCCAATCTGAGTTCCTTAGTATCCAATTTTGACCAGCAACAGCTTGCTAATTTCTGCCGGATTCTGGCTGTCACCATTTCAGAGATGGACACAGGAAATGATGACAAGCACACACTTCTTGCAAAAAATGCTCAGCAGAAAAAGAGCTTGAGCTTGGGGCCTTCTGCAGCTGAAATCAACCAAGGTAATGTCTCCAGGTTCTCAGCATTTTGAGACAGTTAGCTCTGAGACGCTTCCTACACCATTTAGTTCTCTTAATGGCTCTCTGGTGATTAACGTGTGAGGACTCCTATAGCCCAACTATAGTAAAATTTATATGAATTTTTTTTATTTTGAAGGGCCAAATTCTATAGTCTTATTCAGATTTTTTAGTTCAGAATCTCAGAAACCTCCCTTTCTTAGAATTACTAATGTATGTGCTTTTGACCCACTAAGTGGCTTCTGGGCCTTTCTTCTAAAGAAATGAAATACATCAAGGTTGTTCATAACAGTGTTATTTGTAATAATGAGACTGGCAACAAGCCAATGTTCATGAACAGAATTTTTTTTTTTTATTTGTATTTTAGGACAGGTCTACAGAGTCTCACTATGTAGATCAGACTCGCAGTTATCCACCCGCGTTCAGCCTCCCAAGCCTGGTATTACAGGCACACACTTCCATGCGTAGTCGCAATCACCATCTCAACACGCCCTGGGGGCGGGGCCAGCATGGCACACTGGGGATCAGACTGTGGCTGCTGCATCTGCCTAAGCAGCCTCTGTAATCCGCTGAGCTGTTTGGCTGGCCCTATGAACAGAATGTTTATGTAATGGAAAGTTATATATTTTCTAAAAGATGAGGATGTATATGTACTGGTGTAGAAAAATTTCCAAGATATATTAATGGCGAAAAGGAGACGCCAGAAGAGTGTGCATACCATGACACTGTTTTACGAAGTGCTGCCACTTGTTACTGCCACTACACATAAAGAGACCGAAAGGGCGTGTGAGAAATACAAAGTGAGTAGTTGCCAGGAGGAGGCCTATGCCAGGAGAGGGTCCGCAGGGGCACTGACACTTCTTAGTGTGTGCTTTGATACAGTGCTTGGCTTAGACCCATGTGAGTATGTTAATTAAACACACACACACTGTTCTAACTAGCCTACCCCATTGTAGTTTTTTTCAGTAGTGAAACAACTCCGTTGCTGGTAAAGTGTAGCTTGTATAGGTTTTGGGGAAATTATATATCCAGATATAAGATTTTTCTTCCTTGCTTTCTCTCCTTTTGTTTTAGAGACAAGACCTTCTTAATCTGTAGGGAATTTTCCTCCTCTTCTTTTCTTGCAGCTTTTGGAGAATCCTCAGTGTAGTAAGTTGTAGAAATACACATTTTTTTTTTAAGACAAGTGAATTTTGTTAAAACTAGGACATATGTCAAAGATGACTTAAACATATACATTGGTATACGTTTTAAATTATTCCATAAAACTAAATTAAAATACATATACATTGTTCTTGCTTTGTGGCAGACTTCAGAGAACTGATTTTGCCCAGTTTCCTAAGCGGCTCTATGGAATAGAGATTAGTATTTCCATTGTACAGATTAGGAAACTGGGAACATAAGGGCTCAGCTTTGAGTGTCTGTGTGCCAATACACTGAGAAGCATTCATCTTTTAGTTTTCCAATTAAAGAGTATGCTGAGACACAGTTATTCTGTTAATACAGATTACTTTAACATGCCTGTAAACTGGTTTATGTAAAACCAACATTACCCATCAGCCTTGGTGAATGGTTATTCTAGTTGATTTAGTTTTTGACTGAGTCTTAACACCATGCAGTTTGTTTGATTTGGAGAATTTTTAAAAATGTTTTATAAGATATCTAGATTCACTTTCATATTTGTGTGGCTGACTTATTAGGTAATCAAAGTACAATGTCTGCTGATTGCTTGTATGTGTGTATGGGTATGTGTGAGTATTTTTTTTTTTTGATACAAGGTCTTGCTGTGCAATTCAAGTTGTCTTTGAACTCAGGGAGATCCTCCTGCCTCAGCCTCCCAAGTGCTGAGATTATAAGTATATGCCACCACTCCCAGCTGCTGATAGCTTTTGTGTTAAAGCTATGGTTTAGCATGTGGCTGTACAAAGTCTGACCCTTTCCAGTTCTTTTGTGGTGATTTCTAGTTCTTCCTGCAACCTACATGTTTTTCTCCAGTCAGATACCCTGGGAAGGCCAAGCTGGGGAGCATAATTACATCACAGTGGTTGAGCAAGCTGGTACTCCTCAGTGCTGTCATTCTTTGACTCTTGAATTGTGAGGAAATGCATGTTAGTATGGGCTGCCGTAAAGACGTGCTACGGTCTGAGGGGCTTACGAGAAGCTTGTTTTCTCAGTTTGGGAAGCTTACAGTCCAAGATCAAGGCACCGTTGGGGTTCGTTTCTGCTGTGAGATAGCTTGGGGATGGGCCCCTCCGGAGTCTCTTGTGGCCTTTCCTCTGTGCAGAGAGAGATCTGTGGCACCTCCCCCTCTTCTCATAAGGACATTTGTTGTACTGGTTTAGGACTCTTTGCTTATGGTCTCATTTAACCTAGCTCAGCTCCCTAGAGGCCCTGCTATAACTACAGCAGTGCAGGAGGAAGGACTTCAAGCATAGGGATTAGTGCACAACGGTGTAGAAGGCTGAGTTCTGTACAGTGCTGTCGAATTGTCTTCTTGCTCAATTGATAAATATGATCAAGACCTTTTTAATAGTTGTCCTTCTGTTGATTCATGTGGAAATAAATTATTTCATCTGCAGAACAAATGTCAGTCCAGCTTTTAGTTAGAGATGGAGACAGAGCCATAGCTAGCAGCTTGAAAGTGACACTTAGCTGAGAGGGCCTGACTCATGCAGCACCCTGAAGTGGAAAGCAGAGCTGCACCTGCCGTGGAAACAAATGAGAGAAGAAGCCTATCAGTTGGTTTAATATCAACTCACTATGAATCAGTTTAGTACTAACCAACAAGTTGTGATAGCTACTTGCAAAACTGAGTATCGCAAGGATCGTGTGCTGCCTGGGTGCCACGCCCAAATGCACTCACCTTGCTGCATGAAATTCAGCCAATGATTTTCTGGGAAGAGAGCCTTTAGCTCTCTCCTCTCCT
>PVKN010005305.1:0-31129 GCA_004027915.1 Capromys pilorides | reverse complement strand
GGCCTCTTGTCAGGCCTCTGAGCTATTGGCCTCCCGGTTTGAGGGCAGAGGCCTCGGGTGGTTCTCCCAGTGCCCCAGCTAGTTGTCCCTGTTTGCTCTGGGGAAGGCTTTCACCTACTCCTTCCTTGCTTTTCTGGGAGGAAGCAGCGGTCGTCCAGGCATGACTCAGAAGGAACTGGAATGCATTTACAAACTCTAGGTAAAATGAGGACATTTTCGAAGTTGTAAATTGGGTGTAGCCCAAGTGTTCAGGGCAGAATTAATGAGAGATTACTGGTGTCTGGCTTGGTTGCCCCAGGGGAGTAAGGTCTTTGGCTTGTGTGGGTGGCGTGAAAACACCGCTAGCGCTCCCTGGGATAGCGGCCTCAGTGCCCTCTGACTCGCGCCTGGAGAGCAGCGCTGAGGGCCCAGTGAGGTGTTTCTCCATTAGTGCGGCCCACTCACACCGAGTCCAAACCAACAGGCCGGAAGATTCTTGCCGCTGGCTATTATGAGCCTCCCTGCGCAGTATTAACTCTCCGGCTTTGGATGCTCCTATTTGTTCCTGCATAATCTTTACCAGCCTCGGGACACCCACAAAACCTCTTTATCCGTTCTTATATTAAACCAATTTTTAATTTTGATTAGGACTCGTGTACAGCACGTAATGAACATAACACATCGCAATTCTTTCCATGTCTCTTTTCCCTTCTTTCCTTCCACCTCCCTCCTACTTTCAGCTCCCTTCCCATGGGCAAAAGCTCTATCTTCCAGTTTCCTATTGTCTGTCCTTCTTTTGCACTGTAGTTTATGCTTCAGTCTCTTTCTTTCTTTCTTTCTTTCTTTCTTTCTTTCTTTCTTTCTTTCCTTCCTTCCTTCCTTCCTTCTTTCTTTCTTTCTTTTTTGCAGGACCGGGGTTCGAACTCATGACCTTGCACTTGCCAGGCGGGCACTTGTGCCATGGAACTTTCTCCCCAACCCCTATGCTTCAGTTTTTCATAGAAAAGAAACCATGTGATCGTGAAACTCAAGAGTCTGATTTATTGTATTTACCATTGTGGTCCCTAGGGACACCAATTTGCCTATAAGTGACTCATGGCATAATAGTGCTTCATTTAAACTGATTTGCAAGAGCTTATGTGAGCCAGGCGTGGTGGAGCACACCTGTGATTGCAGCACTCAGGAGGCTGACGCAGGGAGATCCTTGTGAGTGTGAGGCTCACCTGGGTACAAAGTGAGTTGAAGGCCAGCCTGAGCTGCATAGAAAGACCTTGCCTCAAAAAGACCAAAAACTAATAACAAAATAAAATCAAAGGACTGCAGAGATAGCTCAGCAGTCTAAGCACCTGCCCAGAAAATCACAAGGACCCAGGTTCAATCCGTGGTACTGCATATCATGCCAGCCTCACCCAGGGCACACCGAACCAGCTACCAAGACTGAGTGTGGTGGTGCATAGCTGTAATCCCTGTGCTGGGGAGGCTGAATCAGGAGGGATCACTGTGAGTCTGAGCTGTGTAGTGAGACCCTACACCAAATACATAAAATTTAAATAAATACATAAACAAATAGATAAAATAAAAAGCTCATGTGCACACTATAGCTTGATTTTGTACCTTTGAGATCCTTTATTTTATTTTATTTTATTTTATTTTGCATGTGGTGCACGGTCTCTCTAACAGCTCAGACTCGTAGTGATCCTCCTATGTTCAGCCTCCCCAGCGCTGGGATTACAGCACATCCGGGGAGTGGAGCTGGCACGGCATGTGATGCTTGGATCCCTTGTTTTCACTGAAAACAAAACCTTCAAGTGGACCCCTGAGAGCGGTCTTCCAGTGTCTTCTCGGCTGCCAGTACTCAGCTGTCCCAACACAAGCACATCCACTTTCCCAGCGTGGAGGAAATCTGTCCTAGGTAGAAGACTATAATTTGCTCCCACCGACCCCATCATCCATGTGAGGCTCTTTGCATGATTCAAAAATCATCTTTTTTTAAACATTAAAATTCTGGGAGCTAGAGCAGTGCCTGCTAAGCACACCCATACCGTGGGCCACTGCACCCTGGCTGGCTTCTACACTATCTTTTCCTTTCTTGCATTGGGAAGTGAGGTATTACTAGGTTGCCCAGGCTGGCCTTGACTTCTGGGGCTTAAGCAACCCTCCTGCCTCAGCCTCTGATAGCTGAGCTTACAGCACGGGCCCTACTTTTGTCTTCCTCTTTCAGTGCTTCTTCCCAGGAGCCCCATTCCCTGTTGTTGCGACAGGTCTGAGATTGCTGTCCTGCTGACCTGCCAACCCAGGTCCTCAAATCCTCCAATTTGCCTGTCACTTGCACACTGTGGTGTTCATAACATGGCACAGAGCTTGGCTGTGGTGTCCAGGGTAGAGGGAGGAAGAAGGCTTTGTGCTAAATACTATGTGTCTATGCCACAGCCTGGGATTGAATCAGCTTCCTCAGCAATCACATTACATCGTGGCTTGCTTCTAGCAGCAAATAAATATTTGAGTAGCTGAACAGTGTCACCCCAGAACCTGGCATTTTCCACAGATGGAATAATTTTTCTTGTGGTACCAGAGCTCAAACTCAGGACCTGGCACATGCTAGCCAAGCGTTGTACCTCTGAATTACATCCCTTGGCCCCCTGAATGATTTTATTTTGAAATATAGGCTAACAGACTTTTAGAAATCTGTTAGAATTCTGATCTTGCCCTTGAAGGTATTAGCATTCCACATCAGCTCTTTGTCACCTGCAAATACAATAAGCTTATTTTTGGTCTTCAGCCAAGTGGCTGATTAAAAAAAAGGCTTCTGTGGCACAAAAGTGTGAGTCCTCTGTATACCAACGAAGCCTTCTAGGTTAAAGAGGATTGATTAATTGGCAACCCTCAGCTATGACCTCTCCATTAGTTCTAACACACCCAATCCCCACCATCCATGCCCTGTAGGAGGGCACGGGCTGCGCCTAGTGGCGGCCAGGCTTCTGTACCAGCACCTCTAGGAGGGAGAACCACAGGCCTTCTGAGATGTTTGGAAGGCAGAAACTAATTCCCGGTGTGACATGTGGGCAGCGTCGGCCCTGGGCGCTCTGCATGCTCTGTCGCAGGGCCCAAAAGGCCAAGCAGAAGCACCGTGCAGGACCCTGAGGCCAAGCAGGACTGACAGAGAGGTCAGGACAAGGAGTTCCTCTGGCAGAGGTGGGGGTGGAGTGGTACCATTCTGGGGATGCCAGGGCCAGTGCTGTCCCTGTGCAGCCGTGGTGTTCACGACAGTGGCGACAGGCAGCCATGCTCTCCAAAGGTCTGTTCGGATGGGAGCATCTATGACCTGCTTCCTATCCTTAACTCAAAAGCCTTTCTGCCTCAAGTAGCTAGAATTTTCTTTGCTTATTTTTGACCTAAAACCAAATCATACCTTGCTTCTCCACCTGTTCTCCGTGTGCTAGGGTAGCTATGTCAGATTCTTTTCTGAGATGTATTCATGCCATGTCCGTCTCATTTGCACATTTTTCAGTAGAATGATCTTGTCAGCAAAAGATGAAGTCAGCGGACACAGTTTGTTTTCAGTGAACCTGTGCTGTCTGTTTTCTCAGGAGACAGCTTCCTACTGCATGCCCCAGGCTGGCCTCAGCTTGAACCCTCCTGCCTCAGCCTCCCAGAGCGCTGGGACTGCACTCACTCATTGCCATGCCTAGCACTGCTGGTTCTAGTAACTGTGTCCCTTTCTAAAAGTGTGGAAACCATCTCCAAGTATTCTCCTCAGGACTCTTGCTAGGAATAAAGATCAAGCTAACTAGGGAGACAGCTCAGAGGCTTAAGTGTCTGCCTGGCAAGTGCAAGCTTCTAAGTTTGATCCCCAGTACAATAAAGTAAAATATCAAACTCACACACTATAGTTTATAAAATCCATTTTCTTTCTTTCTTTTTATTTTTTTAATGTATTTGGTACAGGGTCTCACTATGCAGCTTGGACCAATAGTGATCCTCCTGTTTTCAGCCTCCCCAGTGCTGGGATTACAGGCACGCACCAACCAGTCCCAGACTCCGTCACAGACTCAGCAACCCAGAGGGAGGGGTCAGCATGACACATGGCGCTGGGGATCAAACCCCAGTTCCTGAGCTTATCTAGGCAGGCGCTTAGTCCACTAAGCGAGCTATCTCGCTGGTCCAGAATCTATCTTCTTTCTCTTTTTAAAAATTAGAGTTACATTTGTCCCATAGTTTACAGCTGTGTTATGTTTGATAATCCTCAGAAATTATGCAAACAATCTACTATGGTTTGCTCATATTTGTCACCCCAAAGCCTCAAGCAATCATGGGGTGACTTCTAGAGTTTGTGATTAATTCATAATGCCCTGGAATTGTGCAATTATGAGTGCTGCTGGGATTATGGGTGTGAGTACTGCACCCAGCCTGGGGCAGAGAGCTTGAATGCAATTTAAGGGAGAGAGACTTCCTCTCAGCAGTCATTGTTGCTGCTGCTCCCCCTTTGCTCTTTGCAGCTGCCATGAAAGGTTGCTCTCTCTCTCTCTACCGTGTGCCACTCTGCCTTGGAGCCATCTGGGTAGGGACTGAAACCCCCAGTAACTGTGAGCTGAATAAACTTCCTTCATTTGGGGTGTTGGGTATTTGTCCCAGCAACGAGAGAAGAGTAACTGAGACAATCTCTGCACACAGATCACCAGTCGAATCTGCAAATTCTCCCAATAGTTGGAAGCCAGTTTGCTTACCAGGAAAACACTCATATGTATTTGATTTTTATGTCTTGCTCTTTAAAATTTTTAAAAAATTTTTTTAAAAAAATTTTTGTGTTGTGCTGTTTGATGAGGCAAACGTAACCCTCTGAGTACAGACCTAGCAAGCGAGAGGTCCCATGACCAACCTGGTTCTAGGATGTCCCCGGTTCTAGAACAGCTAGCAAATTGCTCTTACCTGGATGGTACAACAGAAGCAGAAGACACTAAGTTTGTGGATACATTTGATCCCCTTCTTTGAGAAAACTCAATGACTCTCAGCTTCTCAGCTGCTACCCTACTAGCACCCTCTGTCCCCCTGTACCTGCCAGCTGACAAGGACTTGAAGGGGTATGGCTCCAAGCCCCTGAGCCAGTTTGCCTCACACTGCCCTTGATGAAGATGAAGGCAATGCTTAGGTCTCTAACCTGAAGGTCCCTGGCCAATTAGACAGGAAGAGGCAGGGAAGCAAACTGAGGTCAGTTTCTGCAGGAGACACTGCCCTTCTTCTGAATGCCTCGGCCACTAGATGAGTTCAGGGCTCTGTGGACCCCAGGTCCTACCCATCAGCTCCTCCATAACTGCCTGTTGACATTGGACCAGGCCTGTTTAGACCTCCCTCCCTGCCCATGCTTCCTACTGAGAAAGAGGGACAGACACAAAGATAAAGAAGTGGGAGGGAGCTGGGCATTTCAGGAAGACTGACGGTGGAATTTGCTGCCCCTCTAGGAAGGTAGCTCGTAAACGTTTGCTACCTGGAGATGAAAGGGGTCATGTTATTTCTCTCACAAAACTTTAGACCAAAAAGACATGTCTGTCTTTGGTACCAACAACCCTTCACGAAGGCTTATCTGTAAGATCTCACAGCAAAACTATAACCTAATCCTTCTCCCAACGATCAGAAGTAGAGGCTGCCATTCTAAAACGGTGTCTTTTAGTTCTTCATGCTGGGTGCACTGGCCTCCCTTTTTATGGCAAAGCAAAATCACCCCCATGCACATGAAAAGACAGAACAGTGCATAGGTACCTGCCTGGTAATCGCACTGTCCTGGACTTGATCCCCAGTACCAAAAAAGGGGGGGGGGGAGACTAAACAGGGCAAAATGACCAGGTTGATACCAGTGTAATTGGCCCATTTCAAAGAGTCCCTGTAAAGCCAGGGACAATGCTTAGAGCAAGAATTAGTGCCCTAATGAGGGACAACAAGAGATAGAGGAGTCTCCAGATGGCTCCCTCTGCATCTTCCCCACGGATGCCTGCCAGCCACCCGTGCATGGGGGTGAGACCTGAGCCTGGGCCTGGACTGGCTCCGGTCTAGCACTGTGGGTTCCTGTCCCCTGGCTCATTGTCCCTTCTTTATTCAGAGTTGTTTGTAATAAGTGACCAGCACAGGACAGAAGGAATAGCTGGAAAATGGCTCGCTGAAGGATCTTGAACCACATCAGACACCCTGTCCCAGGTCTCCCAGCCCATGGCGAAGCCAGCCCTAGGAGGTAGCTTTGGTCCCTGGCATCCACACTGGGAGGATGCTTCCCAGTTTGAAGCCCACATATGCATGGTCTTGACCTCCTATCTTTTGAGGATCAGCAAAGACTTAGCCTGCTCCACGGACGTCTCCTCACTGCAAGACAGAGAGACACACAAATAATTCTGGTAGTTTTCCATTTTATCCTGTCAGGAAAGGAAATTTTTTCTTTCTTTTTTTTTTTTCATTTATGTATTTGGTACAGAGTTGTTTTTTTTTCCAAGTCCCTCTATGTTCTTGAGCTTGAGAAATCTCCAGCAGAGCTAACAGACATCGCAGCACCGCCCAATCAACAGCAGCGTGTGCTCCTCTCCTCCCGGTGGCCACACGCCCAGAAGGAGCGATGTAACAGAGGAAGCAGCGAGAATTAGTAGAGAAGGAAAAAATCACATCAAGGGAATGACTGGCCGAGACGCGGCTCCAAGCAGCAAGTGGGAACGCTTGGATGTGTTCACAACGGCAAGCCCTTGCCGCAGCTGCCACTCACCAGGACGTGAGGCCCCTGAGTGGTAGGACATGAACAGCGCAGGGGCCAGGGTGACGCGTGACCGGTCATGGAATTGGTCTATGCTCATTTCACATATGTAAAACCAGTGCAAGGAAAACACTGTCATGTTTATCCACCAACCATCATGCTGGGTTCAGTGAGATTTTTACATGATTATGAAGACATCCTTCCCATATGCCGACTCCATCTTACCCGCCAGTAGGCGTGTCCAAGTCACCGCACAATGCCATTCTAGCAAGAACACAGAAACTTCATCTGGACTCTGCTTGGATCTGCAAGATCTTCTTCACATTCTTTTTCTGAAGGGGAATAGCATTTTTTTTTTTTTTTTAAAGACAGAAAGGGGAAAAAAGGGTCAGGACGGCTGCCAAGAACTTCTTGGTTTGCTTCCAAAGCACTCTAAGCAGAATCCCTCTGAAAGTCAACGTAACATCCCATTCAGGGATTTGGTTGGATCGTTGGTGCTGTGAGAAGACTCTGGGAGGGAGGAAGTTCATTCTCATCTCTGACTCTCCTGCAGGGAAGATGCTCGGCCTCTTCTGTGACTTTTGACGTATCGCGACACGCTCTTCCTGTTCCTTTTCTCAGTGTTCAATGCTGGCTGTGGTCCTCTTCCTGCGGTGAGTGCCACCGATACTGGCCTCTCTGCCTCACTGTGTGTCCCCTTTCCTTTAAGATAAAGCGTTCAAAATTACTTGACACTTTTGCTGTCACCTCACTTGAACTTAAATTTTATGCTTTCAGCCACGATATACTTTAAACCCGCAGCATCACTTTGAACTCAGCATTTCTGAAATAAATCTCACCCTGAACATATACTTTCCATACAACTTCTGCATCCCGTGCAAATTCTCCACCACTGCCACAGTCATTTTGATACAATCTTGAGTTGCTTCTGTTCTCTCGCTCCGTGTGCTGTATTCAGCAGAGCCCCAGTGATTCCTCCTGGTTCTCTTTTCAGCTCTCAGTTCTTGTGTTCTCCGCTGTACCTCTCCATCACCTCTGCACCATCCAGGCTTCTCCGGATCTTGGCCCGTCTCTGGTGCTCCTCCTCGCTCTGCCGTGCACGCGATCGCCAGGTAATCTTTTCTCGGTGTCCCTCCTGTATTAGGAAACCGCTAGTGGCATCAAGGTGAAGCATCTCCCAGGCTTCCAAGCCTAGCGCGCACCTGCCCTTCCGCTCACTGCATAATGTGTGTTTCCCACAGCTTCCTGTCTCCCCATCCACCATCCTGCCTGATGCCAGCTGAGGAGTCATCTGGTGGTCTTATTCCTCGTGTGTCCTTTCCTTTCTCAGGTATCTGCTAAAAATATTTCCACTCTTCATTGTGCTCGTATGTCCCCCTTTTTATCTAAAATGTACTTCTTTCTTGACCTTGGTGTTTTCTGAGCTTGTGTTACGCTTGTAGTCACAAGCTCCAAATTATCACAGCGATGCATTGTCTAAGTCATCTCCTCATTTCCTATAACTTTCCTATAACTTCTTGTTGTAGTCTCTTCCTAACAGCCTGCAGTCCTCTTGCAGACAGGAACAATACCTTTTATTTCTTCCCTCTAATTAACCACCACTTCAGATTCCATTCATTTTCCTTAATCCCACATCATGCCTAACTTTGTTTTTCCTATTTTTATTGCACATTGTTTTGGTTACTTTTCTGTGATTTCTGAAACAAAATACCCAACACCCCACGTTAAAGGGGGATGTGTTTATTTAACTCAGTTTGCAGTGGTTTCGGTCCGTAACCTGCTGGCACCAAGGCAGGATGGCCTGGAAGACATATCAAAAAGGAAAAATAGTTTTTGGTGGGCAGAAGATAGCAAAACAAGCCTTTTTCCATCCCTCATATTGTATCTAGGCTACCAGGAGTAGGGCAGTGTCATACCAATTGGTGTACTGAATCAAACACAGGACCCTTAATATTAGCATTGTACGTGAATCAATCACGCACTCTGGATTCAACTGCTTTTGAAAAGCCCCTGTAAGAGGCTTTCAGGGGACACCTAGCCACAAGCCACCACATGTTATTGTAAGCCATCTACAAACATCAGCAGAACAAAAGATCATTTCATCTGTGTCTTTCATCACGGTACTAGCCAAACACTGCATACCTTATGAGAACTACTGAATATAAAATTGGTTTTGAAATACAATAGGGTGCATGTAAATTAATTCCAGTCAAATAAAAATATCTTTAAACTCATTAAAAATCTGAATGTAAATAGGTTTGCTCCCCAATTCAGCTGCAATATCTTTTATTATATCCCAGTTATCTGATAATGATTTGAACAATTAAAAACTGAAGAGAAAGAAAAAACAGAGAAAAAAATGCTGTTTACATGGGAATTTAAGGAGAGCTATTGGGAACACATTTCTAGATGTGGTCATTTGTTTCTGGGACATCCCTCCAGGCGTCAAGCCCTCTGAGCTGACTCCTCTACCGAAGAGAGCAGGGGGTGGAAAACAGAAGAGTAGGCCAGGTAGAGGCAGAGACACAAGGAGATAGATAGAGAGATGAGAGAGAAATGGAAGAAGTGATTCAAAGTAAATAATTATTTTCAAGCTAAAAGGAAAACCTATTCTCTGGCGTAAGGAATAGTTGAAGATCAAAGGCTGAGATTGAAGCTGCTTTCTTCAGACCTCAGTCACTCTAAACTCAGACAGTAGGAGAGACTATTACAGCTCACTCCTGTGAGGCATTTCTTCTGCAAAGCCCTGTTCTTGAAAGCCACACTTCCTTCAGCTTTATTATAGGGCACGACTGATAATATGCCAATCCCACAATCTGTCTCAGGCAAATAAATCACAGGCAAGAAGCATTTCAATTGAAAGGATAGAAATTCAAACTCAACTTTGATTCCTGAAGCCTTTACCACATCATAGGAATCCCACAATTGCTACCCTGGTAGAACAAGCAGGGACGGCTATATATGGAGCCTGCCCCATGGCCCTGGTGGCTGAGCAGGAAGGGAGGCATCGGCTTGTCACACCTCCTGAGTGCCATGGTCAGCTCTTCCTCTCTAGGAGAATGGAAGACTCCACACCTTTGACTAGAGCTTTGCAGAGAGTGACTCATCATTTTTAATTTTGGTAACATTAGAGATAGAACTCAGAGGTGTTCTACTGGAGGTGCATCCCCTGTCCTTTTCTTGAGATTGGGTCTCACTAAGTTGCCTAGGCTGGCCTTGACCTTATGACCCTCCTGTTTCTGCTTCCCAAGTCCCTTGGATTCTAGGTGTTCTCCACCTTGTCTGGCACCATTGCTTTTTTTTTTTCCACAACTTTGGCTACTTGAGCACTTCAGGAAACAACATATCAGATAAGCTAGATATAGGTTATTTTCATGAGCTCTATTTTATTAATACATAACGTGCACGATATCTCAGTTTGTGAATTTAATTTGTTACAATTTTGGGAAAGTGACTGTATTTCTGTTTGTGTGGGAAAGATAGCCAGTGTCCTGTTTGTCACTCAGTGGAGTTTGAGAATGGAAGCAAAAGTTTGCCAAAGGCTTCTGTTCGCAAAGCGAATTGGTTGGAAACAGAAGCGTTTGTGAACCGAGGTGTTGCCGTACAGTGTCAGTGACACAGAATGATGAGGCTTGTGGCGCACTGATGCATCGCGTAACATCTCGATTATCCCTTTCCCTCTTCTTCCTTCCCTGCGATCCCCTTGTGGATCTCTACAACAGTCTACTTTCTAGTTTCCTGTTATGTGAGCCATTTTGAAGAGCCACATCTCTGAATTCATCTTCTGTGCCTATCTCTATTCCTCGTATAGGAGGCTTTCGGCAGCCAAGGTTGTTTTAGGATGTGGAGTCGCCTAAAGCCAGCAGTTGTCTTGCACCCAACACCCATAATATAGGGGTACCGGCATCCAGCCTCTAAAACATCAAGGGCTTTTACTCACAGAATCCCCACCATCAATCCCAAACCCAAATTCTCAATCAGAAATCAGGTTCCGTTTTGTGGCCCTGCGTTACACACCCCATCCAGAATCACTTCTCGCTAAACCTTGGCAGGGGAGGGGGAAAAAGAGAAGAGAAGCCCGCAGGGGCTGCTTGAATTGGTTTACACTCAAAAGCGGGCTGGCAGCGAGGTATCAGTCTTTGTTGTGTTTCTGCCTCGAGGGAGTTTATTGAATGCACTTCTGTGATATAATTTATAAGGAAATTGGTTTTACTCAAAAGGACGTTTTTGCTTTATATCTTGTAGCACCGTCGAGTGCCTAAAAAAGGAGAGCGAGGGAAAGAAGGTAATTCCATTAGCTTTCAATTTTCCCCCAGCAAAAGAAATGAACTAGATGTGATTGGAAAGATAAGGTGCTGGCCTTCACTTGAACTGACCTTGCAGCAGGGGTCGGGGGAATAAGAAGCATGGCCTTTGTCCCAGAGATGTCACTTCAGGTTTAATTAGAGGGCTAGAGGGCCACTTTTCCCAGCTGTAAGTCCCCGTCTCAGGTTGCTGAGAGACCCTCCTTGAAGTTCCCAGTGGGCAGGTCATCTGATTGCCATCCCAACAGCTCTGGGAGTCACGTGTTCCTTTTAGTGATCCTCAGTGGACTCAAGATGACACTAAATGTTAAAATCAAGCGGGACAAGAGCTCTGGCCCTGACATTTGGGGGAATTCCGCATCTCTGCTTGCTGGGAAGCCCCTGGTCCACTCAGCCAAACCAAAGGGCTGCTGTGGCACTCCCCTTGTCTTCCCTTGAATCTAATCTCTACCCCTAATTTTTTGGAGGCCCTGGAGAAGAAGAAACTTTTCACAGTGAAGGAAAAGATCTCTGGGCTGGGACACAGCTCAGTAGAGTGTCCGTCCAGCAGGTGAGGCAGACCCTGGGGTCTGGCGCCAGCAACAGGAGAGGTGTGGGGAGAAAGAAAAAAATTTCCACTGCTCGAAGTGAAGTGTTTCGTCTCATATCTGGCAGGGTTCTAATGCATCACGTTCTGCAGTCTTTCACTGTATAAACTGGTGCCTCCCTGTGAGACGCTGGAGTTTAGCGATGCCACGTTTTTGCTTTCATTTTTTCCTTTTTGAATGATCTCTTATTCACTAAAACTGCATTATCAAATGTTGTTGTTATTGCCACTGTGGCTATCTGGATTTTAATCTAAATTAATTAAAAGGAAATCCAATTACAATTCACTTCCTCAGTCACGAGAGCCATATGGCCAGGGTTCAATCACCGCTCAGGCATCTAAAATAAAAGATTTATTTAACCAATTCCTCACTGGTAGGCAACAAATTATTTCCAACATTTTGAAGATAGAAACACTACTGCAATAAATAGGATAGTGTCATCCTATTCTTGATAAATAACTATATTGGTAAGATAAATTCTCAAAACTAGGATGCATTAAAGCATTTGTAGTTTTCATACTGAGTGATCTGCATTTTGCCAGCACAAGATTTCATGTTTCTTAAACTTTCCAATTTTATAGGTGAAAAAATGATATTTTACTGTTGTCCATGGGCATTTACAGGAATGAGGTAGAACATCTTTCCCCATACTTGCTTCTGGTGACCGGCCAGTTTATTTTGCTATCTGTTGGCTCGACTGTGGGTCACATACCAGAGCACAGTTGCTTCCATTTGCGGAGTTTATTCTCACATAAATCTGACTGGAGGGGCCAGTGAGATAGGGCAGTGGTCTAAAGCACCTGCTTAGGTAAGTTTGGACAGGCACAGGGGACCATGGTTTGATCCCCGGCACCACATGCCATGCTAACCTTGCCCTCAGGGTGGGTTGAGCTGGCCAAAAAATTTTTTAAAAAAATAAGCACTTTGAAAATCTGCCTGGAGATGAGGATAGGAAGCACTCAGGTATGTCATGGCCTCGGGTGCATCCCTTATTCCTTTGCGCTGTGCAGGGAATTGCACCTCACAGCCTTACACAGGCTAGGCAAGTACTCCCCAACTGCGCTCCACCGCCAGCCTCAGGACCCCTCCTGTTGCGCCATATTAGCACATGTCTTGAAGCTTACTTTCTAGCTTACATCAGAAACATTTACAAATTCCCCATCCTACGTTCTGACGTCATAATGCCCTCTCCCACTGGTGAGATTGTTCCTTCAGACTTTAATTCTTAAACAGAACACAGGATCTGGTGGGGAGCAGGTATTCTGTCGTGTATTTTAATTTTTCTATAGTTGAACTTATCAGTGTATCCTTTTTATATGGCTTCTGGTTCTGAGTGCCATTTAGGAAGGCTTTCTTACAGCAGAGTCTCGCATCTTTTCACACTTTTGCCAAGGATTCAGACCTTCACAGATTCAGCTTCAAGGTCAAAGATCTTTGGAAACAAATTCTGTACACAGGGGTAAGCAACAGCATTGGTAGCCAACTCCCTGCTTGCAGCTGGGGTAGTTCTGGTAATTTCCGAGACCTAAGAGTCCCCTTGTGGTCCGATCCTGTCATGGTGGCTCCAAGGCCAATGCCAACTGCAGATCTCTCCAACCCAGATACTGGGAATCTGCGTCACCGCAGCACAGTGCAAACTTGTACTGAGTGCGATCCCTGATGTTTTTGAACTGGAAATCTAGGCAATTGTGTCAGAAAGTTGTTGTACTTGATCCTTAAGCAGTATATAGAGGGTAGAGGTACCAAACCCCTCATGGGGGGGCAGAAGCCTGAGTCTAAATTTTGACTCCCCAAATACCTACAGCCTCCTACTGACTGAAAGCCTTACCGATAACATCAAAAGTTGACCAATGTACATATTTTGTATATTGTAAGCATTAGACATGACTAAAAACAAGTGAGAACTGAGAGGTCACTTTCAAGTGCCATCCACAATTTACTGGTGAGGTTTGTTAGCTGGTAAAATGCACCGTAACCACTGAACTGACTTAAGTAGACATCATCTGCTTGAGGTATATGCAAAGGACTTTTATGAAGTAGAAATTAAGTCAAGCATCCCAAGTTTAAAAAAAAAAAAAAAAGCGGAAGTTTTAAGGACTGACTCAAGGGTCATACAAAGGTTGAACATCAAATTTTAATTGTGAAGCCTTTATCCAGTCCTCGTATTATTAACATGAAAAGAAATGATAAATTATAATTTTATCATTACCATATCACCATGTAACAAGCCCTTGTTACAAAATCCATCTACTGTCTCCAAAAAACCAATAGAAAACCCATACATTATATTACCTAATGATCTATTAACAGATGAAATTTTAACCAACTTTATACCAGGAAACTATAAACAGAGGTACTTCAATCACATAGCTTAAAATATGGAGAAAGACAGGTAAAAAATTATCTTAGCCTGTAGTAGTCTTTTTACTTTTTAAATTTTTTATAAAATACACTAATTTCCCAAAATAAAGAATATTATGACACATTGGTGTCAACTTACACAGATGAAAGCTGCTATCAGCTTTTTTCCTAACTAAAGTTCATTTCACCATTATATATTACATGAATATCCCAGTAAAGTATTTTTAAAAAATTCAACACACAAGAACATAATGTACAGTGTTTTATAAAAAAAAAAAATGGTTAACTTAGGAATGATTTTATTTCCAACCACGTTATACATATTTTCAAGATGATGGCTCTTCTTGCTATTGCAAGAAGACTTTTCGGTTCGTGTTTCTATTTCCCAGCTTAGCTCTTAAGAGGAAAAACAGGGAGGAAAAGAAGACGTTTGTTTATTTCTTTACTTATTTCCCCACAAGAAAACGGTGGCAACGATCTCATTCACTACCAGGCTGTCTTCCCTCCCTTTGTTCGCAGGACTACCCAGACCCATGACTGCGTGGCACCGTAAGGAAACTGGTGGACAAGGCCAATGACATCAAAGAATGGATATAAAAGGACGGCTCAGCTGGATCCTGCCACAATTGTAAGGTGTGGGCACATTCGCTCCCACCAAAGCTTCAAAAGCACAGTCCCAGGAGCGGCCCCCTGGATAAACTCATGCTTTACGTCTGTCCACTGGGAGGACATAAAAGAGCATTTTCATTAATGACCTGTGTGACGGCCAAGGGATGCCTCAGCCGAGAGAAAGCGAGTGCACTCCAGACTTGGGTCAGCAGCGGCTCTGGGGTAGAGGAGAGAGTGCTGCTTAGTCTACGCCTCCCGCTGTGGTCAATTCTGAGCACAAAGTAACCTCAACAGGAAACTGCAATGAAATATACACACCATGCACAGTCTCTATTACTGTGGGAATCGAGGAAGGCATGCAAGAGGGTGGAGAAGGAATCACAACGGATGAATGTAAACTTTTCACAGTGTTTCTTACAGCCTTTGACTTGAACACGAGGGCATCATTTACCACCACTATCTCACGAATGTTTTATTGCGTCCCAGGCATGCACATCAATTGGGGGTAAAATGGAAATTACATTTTGTAGCCATTCTCAGACAGGGAGGACAACTTCAGTTTCACCTACTTTCCAACCAATGCATTGGGCTGCTTCTGGTATAAAATTAAACATATTTCTGAATAGATTTTTTAGTCCATGGTTGTGCTTTGTATTTCCTTATCACTTTGCAAATTTCAGTGTAGGAAAATGAAGAGAAAAAGAAAATCCACAAAATAAGTTGAGGACTAGGTCTTCAGGTTGATTCCTGGTCAAACTAACCTGGGAATCACTAACCTTTCTTCACTCCAGTCTCTGTCTCCCTACCCCAAGCCCTTACAGAGTTGTACATCTGGCTCCTGAAGAGGAAACCCAAATTAGGAACTGGCATTTCTGTCTTCAAAAAGCAAATTAGAACAGTGGGGAACAGGGAGTAGGGTAGGGAAGACGCATTCTATGTCAAAAAGAATCTCGTTCTCAATAGGAGATAATCCAGCCTCTCCTTAGCAATCATTCATAAATTAATAATTTCTTAAATCATAATCCAAAGAATTTATCTATTACAAGAAAAGTTCAAGTTTAAAAAAGCAAATAAATTAGTTAAGCCTTGTAAACAATTGTCCATTTTAGTTATACATCTTTAAAAAAAAAAAAAAAAGATTTTTCTGTGTAATATATCAGACAGTACAAGGCACACCTTACACATTGCAATCCAGGGTGACAAAAAGCCACACAGATGCCCTCTGCATTCTACTCGCTGGGACAGCTGTGCTAGGTGCTCCGGAGCCACACGCCACCCTCGGCCAGCTCCTGACCGCTTGCAGGTCCACAGATGTGCTCTCGCCATGACGTCACTTTGTGCTACTTCATTGTGTGACATCTCTTTTCAGATGTTTTCCACAAAGCTTCCTGGGAAGAGGCCAGTTTTCCCATTACGTTGCAATGTGCCTTTGAACCAGCCGTCTTCTCGTTTTTTATGAACAAACACAATATCTCCTTCTTTCAGTTCAAGTTCTGCCTCACTCTGAGGAGGATAGGAAACCACCACTCTGTGCCTATAAAAGAGAAAGACCTTGGTTAAGGCAACTCAGCACAGTGACACAAATGGTGCGGTATTTAGTCTGCATAAACCCTCAACATAAACAAAAGAGCGAGTGGGATGAATTTGTTTAGGAGGGTTCCTAAAAATGCAAGATACAACTGTTCTCTCTGTAGTAGAGACTAGGTATTAACAGACTAGATGCGTGTACCAGACCACTACTGGCTCATCTGAATGACCCAAGGGTTTGTTTGAATGACCTTTACGGGAGAATCATTTATGTCCCCTTCTCATATTTGTATCTTCTCCATATACAGGAAAGGTTTACTCCATTTCCCAGGAAAGGAACTATTTTTATGTTCTGCCCCTCACTCCAAGAAGAGGAGACTTATTTGACTGGCAAGCCCAGGAGAAGGAGCCACGCAGGTGGGATCAGGCCCCTGGGAGTTGCCTGGCTGGCCTCTATGCTATCAGCATCCAAGGGTCAGGGGTCAGGCCTTTCTTCAAGGTCTTTCTCCTGAATATTTACTCTGGCAAAAAATACAGAAGTCTGTCTCTCTGTATCCCTTATGTGGGAGTGTGACAGGAATGAGGCAGCAGTTCTGAGGAAGTTTATGTGCTTCACATAGCCAAATTGTCTGCCGGGAGGCTCTAAGGTCCAGACACAGAGGGGAGGCCTCGGCATGGATGGAGTCCACCACTGTGAGTAATGAGGCTGAGACACTCATGTCTGTGTGTGTGTTTCCCTCTGGCTCCCAACTCCGACATCAGCATGCAATTAACATTTAAACACTGGCAGTCTGGCTGGTTTAATACTTCCTACCCTCCCGCCCCTGTGCCTTTTACTCTTCCTCTGCGGAACAGTGGTCAGCAGCTAAGGAGGCCGATGTGAAGTGGCCTGTTTTAGGCTCCATATTCTTTTACCCCCCACCCCCTTTTTTTTGGCGGGACCGGGGTTCAAACTCAGGACCTTGCACTTGCCAGTCAGGCACTTGTGTCACGGAGCTATCTCCCCAGCCCTACCCTTTTCTTATTTTCCTAGCATTATCACTCTCTACACATTTCTTTCTTCTCCCAATCACAGGGAGCTACCCAGTGGCCGCCCTCTGGCTGGCCGCCGTGTGCGCTGCCTCTGGTGTTCTCACCCATGGCAGTCTCCTCCCATGACGCACAGGCATAACTAGTATGAAAAATAAATATCACGAAAGTGAAAACATGTGATTTTTGAGGCTAGTCATTAAAGGTATCGTTGCTTCCAATTCACTTTCTCCTGGATATTTATTCTAGGGAAAAAAATTAGCTGCCATGCTGTGAGGATACTCAACACCCCCCAAGAAGGGAACCACAGGGTAAAGAACTAAGAATGTTCCCCAAATCCCAGCCTAACCATCCAACATTCTGGACATGGATCCTCCAGCACAGTCAAGCCTATTAGAACCTGGTTCTTTCACCAACCTCTGTCCCACAAATCCAGAATGCCAAGGACCTCAGACGGTTACACCAAGGCTAAATGACTGCCATTACTCAGCTCCTTTGGACACACAGTCTAAAACACTCTCTAAGATCTGAAGCAAAAGCATAACACAAAGGGTGGTTCATTATTTCCAGACATACTCAGCAAATTCTGACATGAACAGTTACAGACCACAAACTCTGGGTTCTGTAAGGCTCAGAATAGGGCATCAGGAGAAGCCCAGGTCTGGGGACTGACGTAGTCTTCACGTCACTAAGAGTAGGTTCACTGGGGCCAGTTACCTTTCTCAATCCCCATTTCTGCAGAATGGCAGTAGAGTGAGACACACACTTTACACATAGCTTAAGTTGTGATAAAAACAAGGCTTTCAGTATGATGACCCACACATCAACTGTCCCAAGTACTAGTTTCAACTGAGACCAGGCAGCTCATAGAAGAGCAGGTAGGGGCCTGGTACTTCAGACAGTGAAGTAGAGAGGAAGGGCTAGTCAGGGGCTGAGTCCTGTAGCCGGAAAAGAAACTCAGAGCCTAGAGTCTTTTACCAATGAGACTTACACATTTTTAGAATGGCACAGTTTTAGAATATCTTCTCTGTCACCTTTAAAGCCAAGGCAAACAACTTCATCACGGACTTATCTGAAGGAAGTAGTCCAGATGAGATTTTTCAGGTCTTTTGCCAACAGCTAAAGAAAAATCCATGTAAAAAGTAATACCGGTACCATTTGGGGCAAGTTAAAATTTAAGCAAAGCTTTACAGTTCTGGAAAGAGGTCTACAAGCGACTCAAGACATGCTCAGAGCAGATCTCTCACGAGATAAATTTCCAACTGGTGCTCTGCAAGCTGCCTTAAAGGTAGAATAAAACAAAAAGGGTCTGAAAAACTTGAAATGAATTAGATTAATATTTGCATTTTTTGAACTAGGAACTGCTGTCGGGCTAAGAACATAATCTTCCTGCCAAGTTCCCAGTGGGAGCAAATTTTCATTGCTAAGTTATAAACCTGTGGGGGGCGGAATGAGAAACCATGTGCCTCGTGGAAACTGTGACACAGTCTCCATCTCTGAAGACTACCAGGTGCAGCAGCGGCAGACTCCACTCAGAAATCTCCCTAGTTGGGTCCCGGCCTTGAGCCTCAAAAGTGGTTTACACAGAGATTCTAATGCAGACTCCCACAAGGCCAATACTGGGCACAACAGGCCCAGTATCTCAGGCCTTGAGCAGCTCTGCCATGTCAAATGTTTATAGACGGACAAACAGCTGTCAGGCACACCTGCAGAGAGAGGGGCTTCATACCTGCTGCCCTGTCCTCTGCCTCCCCACAGTACGCTTGTCTTTATGGGACCCTCAGAAGCCAAAGACCTCTCTTTGTGACTTCCACAGCATCTCCAAAATCCCATCCACCCCTCCTCATTGTCACTGTCACCATTCTGGTTGACAAGCTCATTACGTCCACCTCCTCTGTCCTTCAAGCTTCCCCCATCCCCAATCCATACTACACAAAACTCAAATATTCATAGTCTAAGCGGCAGCCATCTTTGCAGCTACACATTACTGAAAGCTCATTAACACCTCCTCAACACTAGGAGGAAGGTTAATCCTCAGACTGGTTTGCAAAGTCCTCAATGATCCGGCCTTAATCTTCCTTTATGGCCAACACTGGCATCACAATTGTGACCGTACCCAACACCCTGCAGCTGAACGCAGCTCTCCAGTGAGGCCTTCTCTGCTCCTACACCACCCCGGGAGCAGGAGTTCCTTCCACTGGGAATCTGACCGTATCTCTGCCCATCCACACCCTATCAATCTCCCACAGCCTGGCTCCAATCCTCCCCTGTGAAATCTCTAGCCCCATGGCTGGAAGCAATTTCATGGTCGACTACATCCCAAAGGCCTCCAAGTATATTTCTTATGGCACTTAGCACAGTCTACGCTGTATTATTACCAGCTGTATCTTTTATTCTACCAGACCGTAATCTGTTTGAGGGGTGAGATGATGCTAAATTCACTGTAATTCTTATTAAGCATGTCAAAGGATGAAAAGAAAGGGCTTAGTGGTATAGGAAAGCTGTTTTTAAAGGTAAATGTTCACTAAAAAGGGAGAAATTCTGACACAAGCTACAACATGGAAGAGACTTGAGACATAATGTTTTAATGAAATAAGCCACCTGCAAAAGGACAAGTACTGTGGGACCCAGGATGGAGACCTACAGAGAGAGCAAAAAGGATGGTGGTCTCAGGGGTGAGGGAGAAGGAGAAAGGGACAGTTATGGTCTAGCCGGTACAGACTTTCTGTTAAGAAGATGAAAATTTTCTAGAGGTAGACGGTGAATATACTTAAGGCTGCTGCACTCTGTAGCTGAAATGCTGAGTTTTAGCTGTATTTACCACACTTTAAATAAGTGAATGGGTGAATGAATGAATGAATGAAATGGAAATATTGGGGGGGGGAAGTAAAGGAAGGAAGGGAAGAAGGAAGTGAAGGAGAAAGAGAAGGGAGGGAGAGAGGGAGGAAAGAAGGAAAGAAGGACAGACAGATGACTGCAAAGCACCCGAGCCCTCTGAACCACGGAGAAGACACTGTGTGTGAACAGTGGCTCAGATTCAGCCCTAAGTGGGCCCCTGCCACTGTGGAGCCCTGGGAGCTCCCCCAGCTTTTGGTAACCACTGCCCAGGGAGAGAGAAGCAAGGTTTTTCTGGCGTGTGAAGCAGTCTGGCAACCTTCGCTGCCGCGGCTCCTAGTTTGGCTGCACTGGCTGGGCACTGGCAACCCTTCACCGGTGGACATCTTCTATGGCCTTTATTTTTCTGGCCTCTCCCGTGTAGCTCATTCATTTCCAATTTCAGCCTTCCCTGGCCCAGCCCAATAGGCCTCCCTAAGCACTCTGCCCACCCCCTGGTCTGGCTGCGTAGCCGTTCATGGCTTTCTGTCCGTTACCACAGCCATCCAGGATCCACTGGCAAAACCACGCTCGCTAGCTTCGTCACGTGCTCAAAGCACACGTAAATTATGCCATGGCCTCACCCCGTGGGTTCACTGTCACTGGATGAAAGAAATTAATCACGCTGGTTAAGCCCAACTGCCTTTCTGTAAATCTATCTCTACCCAATTTGTATGTTTCCAAGTGTCCTAGCTTAATTCTCATAAAAGATCAGAGGTTCTTTTCCAATTTAGGAGACCTTATATAGGTTATATGCAGTTATCAGTTTAACAGGTGATTGATTTACTGTGCCTCCCTAAGCTCTTTACATATACAAACAAACATACATTTATTTGGGGAGATAGTGCCTGCCTGGCAAGTGCAAGGTCGTGAGTTTGAACCCTGCCCCCGCAAAAAGAAGAAAAAAGATCCCTCTATTTTCTCTTTACACTTTCCTATTTTCTCAATCCCTCTAAAATAAATCTTAAAATATTTGCTCTATTATTTCTGCTGTCATCAATTATACATTTTCTGCCCCCAGGATAGAACACTATTTCTTGCTTGTTTTTTTTTTTTTGTTGTTGTTGTTTTTTTCAGTCCTTCTAACAAACACAAAGGAATCTTTTTGTCCCTCCGAGAATTCTCTCAGCTGACACCAGGACCTGTCAACACACTTGAGGGCTCACCCTTTCTTATTATGAGATTGCTTACATCTGACATCCTGTGAATGCCTTCTGCCTCTGACAGCCCGCTGCCCCAGTCATCGTCTTTCAGTCATTTTTCTTCCTTTACCTTTAGATTTGAGAGGTGGTTTTACGCTTGTTCTCATTATAGTCTATGGATAAATCCCATCTCATATTGTCTCAATATTATCCAGGGAAAAAAATGGCTATGAAATTCTGTCCAGAACATTGCTACCAAAAGAACCCTGCATTTTGTCAGGGCAAGGGTTGTTGATGTTTACCTTGTAAATCAAGGAACCACAAGATCTTAGAAAGCTTTCTGAATCATCCTGCTGTGAATGTTGGCCTTTTTTTCCTTCATTTAAGGCACTCAGTACTTTTTACTGTGTTGGAATTTTTTAAACATGCAAACAGGTAATCCCTAAATTATACACTTGGTAGCTTTCTACTAGCCAAAAGTTTCATTCCCAGTGGATAACAGAATGTTTTCCTGCACCAGCTTCCTGTTGTGCTCCAGTTAGGCAGACTTAAGAGTCCAAGCTAAGTAAATATTCTGCCACTGTATGAAGGCAAAAGCCTGTGGAAAGTTGGTTGGGCTATTGTATTTAATATTCCACTGAACGTATGGATTATAAAAATATAAATGTGGGTAAAAACTTCTCCAAAGGCTCCCTTCCCACTCCTAAAAACTGAAATTGTTATATAAAATCCCTACCAGAGGATTCCAGAGTGCCGGTGCCCATCTGTCCCCTCATTAAATTCTCCAAGTCTCCTATGCGAAGTGCGCCCCTTGTTCCCTGAACCGCCATCACCTGTCTGCCTGGGCGATTTCTCCTTTTCAGATGCATTGAACAGCAGGAGGCTGCTATTGGAAACAGTCACTGTAAGAGGAAGGGGCTGGAATGCAAACCACAGAGATGGGGACATCTGGCCACTGAAAAGGAATGTGTAATGGGGGAGGGCAGAGTGGTGCCCCGTCGGGGCCCAGGGAGAGCTGGGCAGAGTGAACTGTCTAGGGCAGCAGTCACACAAATACCACAAATGACAAGGAAAGGAGAAGAGACCCTTTGGGCATGGGGGAGGGGGCATGGTGATGCAAATCAATGCCAGAGCGGGAGGGAAAGCCTTTGCGGCCACAGACTGCACACAAGCCCCTGGACTAGCTCCAGGGACAAGAGGCGCTATCCCTGGAAAGCGACAGAACGCTGCAGGGAAAAAGGCTGGCTCTGAGAATAAAACATTAGGCGGAATCACGACACAGTTTCAAAGCTTTCCAAAGAGCATAATAGATGAGAGAATGAGAGAACGCTTCCATTGATAGGAAGGAAGCACTCTTAGTGTAATGTCTCATTCCAAAACTGGTTTCATAAGGATCAGAACTACACAAAATTGCTTTATCTCACTAGAAAAACAAAGAACATTGTGTACTTCTCCCTCCTGCACATAGGCTGCTTAAAGTTCATTGTTTTATATATATATATATATATACACACACACACACATATATTTATTTATATATATAAAAAATATATATTTTATATACATATTTAAATTATATATATATATATATATATATATATATATATTATTTTTAAGATTAAAAAAAGTGCCACAAAGTCATGGGCAAGTCTTAGACGTTGGTAAATACAAATATCGCTATCTGAAATTCAAACGTAAGATGAATTTATTTTAAAGTATATCAGTCAATAGCAAGATTTCAAATCTGCAACACAGAAAAGGCCATGAATTAGAAATTTATTTATGAAATACAGGTATAGAGGGAGGCAAGCTTTCAGACACAATGAAACGGGACACTCAAATGTTCATGCTATTCATGTCCTATGTGGAAACAGTACACTGCTTTTAGTATACTTCGCGGAGCTTTCCCAGCAATGCGCAGCATCGCGTTCTCGGCTTCTATGATCCCATGTCCCTGGGCTTACTTACGGAGCGCATTTCCTTTCCTGTGACTCCCAGAACCGCACAGAACTCCTCCCACTGTGCTCATTATTCCAGGCCAGAACCATTGACACAGAGCCCATTATTCTGAGTGTAACTGAGCCTGGTCCTGGGTCAGGATCCGAGTCAGAACTGAGGCTGAGGACTCAGCGACTCTTCCCAGTCAGGAGGCAGAAGAGAGAATTCTGGGGGCTGCAGAATTCGCCAGTTGCTTTATCACCAGTGAGTAGCGATGCAAGCTTTCAATCGAAGCAAAGGATGGGGTCCCGCCAAATAGCTCATCGGATTAAAACGCCTGCAGGCACAGGTTAGATCAGGGCCTGCCATGACGGCCCCACCCCCGGGGTGCTGGGACCTCCACTGAGACTGGGCGTGGTATTCTGAGCCTGTAATCCCAGCTCTTGGGAGGCTGTAAACAGGCAGATTACTACGAGTCCCATCACTACAAGTCCCATCTAGTAGTGAGACCCTGAACACCCTGTAGACCTTTCTGTCCTGCACCCCCCAAAAAGGAAAGAAAAGAAGCACAGGATGGGCCTGGGGGAGGCCAGCAGGCTGACGTGGAACCTGTCTGCAGTGACGAAACGTTCATCTGGACAGTGCTCTACAGTGTTTGGAGAGAATAAAGGAAAAGAAGGCTGCATGGACTCTGAGCTGGAAGGCAGGAAGGGAAATAGAGCACACTGAATACGGGCAGCTGGAGCTGGACTGTTAGTACAATTCAGCGAGGCGGAGTTTAGGAGGAAGGGGAAACACATCCTGCACCTCAGAATTGATGTCTACGCAAACCCAGCTATTCATTTCTCAGTCATCTCCTAGAATCACGCTGACCTCACCTTTCACACGCCACAGGCCGGGACTCATTGAGGACAGGTCCGAGCGAGGAGCAGGCCTGCCGAGGAGGGGGCGCGATGGGCACCGCTGAGTCCAGCGAGCTGGTCTTCCTGTGGAAAGCTTCCTGGGCCAGCGCGGCTCCTGCAGCCGCGGGGACAGGGCCGTCTGCGTCCATGGAGCAGGAGCCGGCCCTGCCGTGGGCGCCCCCTAGCTGCAGCTCGGGACCCACCGCTCCCTGCAGGGGCAACTCGCTGCCCACCAGCTCCACTTCCAAGGTGGGGGATGCTGGAGGCGACACTCGGGGCTTCCGCTTGGTAGAGGCACCAGAAAGCAATTTCAACAGGCCTTTTCTTTCTTTCTAGAAGAAAAAAATATGTGCATTAGTTGGAGGTGGACACATACTACTGCTCTTGTTAAGCATAGGTCCCTACAGTTTAGAAATGATTTCTGTTCACCTTCAGTTATTCATAGTCTGGCTTCTAACTGTGGCCTAGTGTTGACCGAAAGGCTGCTGCTTCTGCCCTTCCACCTGCACATCTAAATTTGGACAAGCCACTGCTCACTGTTCTCTTCTAATGTAGTACTAAGATAAGCAGATTTTTAAAAAAAATTTTCAATGTATCTGGTACAGGGTCTCACTATGCAGCTCAGACTCAAGTGATCCTCCTGTCTTCACCCTCCCCAGTGCTGGGATTACAGCTGTGCACACCACACTAGGTCTCAGTGGCCGGCCCAGAGCACCCAGGGGTCGTGTCAGGGATTGGATCCCAGTCCCTTCGCTTGCCTAAGCAGGCCTTGGTCCACTAAGATATCTTGCTGGCCCACATAAGCAGACTTTTTTTAAAGGATGGGAAACAAAAACTCACCAGCTCACTAGTTTATATCTCTGCTTGATAAAAGCTCAAGTAGATATTTTACAATAGAGTGAAAATTCAATGTGTGGACTGAACTGCCTGAAGTCCTGTCTATCCCATCTCTAGCTGCCAGGAGAGGGTTGTGTGCTCAGCAACGGTGAGCTAACAGCACTTTGCAGCCACCAAACTGAGCCTTACCACGTACAAACAAGAATAACCTACCTCTCGCATGCCACCAGCTTGATTAAATTTAACCAGCCAACAATTAGCAAAGGCCAACCTGATCCTACTATATAAACAGCTCCTTTATTAGAAACCCCAAAATAACACCACAAACTTCAAGGAAAGCATCAGTAAACTAATATTTTTTATGTCTCTTTTTGTAAGCAAATGCCCCCCAGTTTTTCTCTGCAGCCTCATTCCCCGGAGGGCATCTCGTGTTTTCTTTGCTTCCCACACTCTAATTGCCAGTATTCATTCTGATCACCAAGTCTGACATCATCATCTGAAAACCATCACCTTAAATTGCTCTCCTAAGATGTCTACCATAATACCAGGTCCCCTGAATGGAAACACTGCTTGCAAATAGAGCAAAATATTTCATCGAGAACTACTTCTTTAGAAAATTCCACAGGAAGTTGGAATTATTAAGATCCACTAACAGAGACATAAATTATCAGAAGATAAAACAGTACTGTTTTTCTTGGGAACATGAGTTAGTTCAGACTCAGTAAAATCCCTGTGGGGACAGGAATCTGGAGCCACAAGAACACAACCCCATTACAGTCAGAATGGCAGGCAAGAAAGAGATAAAAGCAACAATTTATCAGATGATGAGGGAGCATCCCCGGAAGTTGCACCACAGTCCCCAATTGCTTAAAGCTGCTACAGGGATGAGTCATCCCAGGGGAAGAGGGTACCAGAAGGCTCGGCAGTGAGTGCTAAGGGCAGCCCGCACGAGCTTGACCAGCAGAGCTAGTGGGTCCCTCACTCGCCCCTTTCTGGGCCAAGGGGGACCCTTCTGCAGTTCTCTTGATGGCAGCAGCTCATCTTACTGGCTTTTGCTTTAGTCATTCGATGCCATAGTTTAAGTAGCTACCACATGCATTTCACTGAACGACTCCACAAACCTGAAGCACCTGCTTGTGCACTGTGATGTGATCTCATCCACTCCTGTGGCCAGGATGGAGCCCTGCACCGTTAAAGCTCAGAGGCCAGGGAAAGAACGGAAGAAGATGAGGTCAGTGGAAAAATGACAAATAACTAGCTAGTGTTAGTGCTGGGGCTTAGAAGATGAAACAGGATGTTTTGGATTTCCCAGATCTAGAGGAAATAAAGCCAACAATCAATAAAGTGGTCTCACTATATAACTAAGTAACTGCCAAAGCTAGGAGTCTGAGGTTGGAAGAGTTAAGAAATGAGCCAGTACAGAATAATGTCTGACAGCATACACTTTAGGGTAGTACCTGCCACGATGCCAGAAAGCCAACTCTAATCTGTGGACCCCCGTGGACTCCCTAAGAACATCTAGTCCATTGATAAATTACAATCTCAGCAAGCCTCAAGTCAAAGATGTTGCTTAAAAGCTAAGTACTGCGATGAATATCAGATAACTGAATTAGCCTCTAAAATGATTAGGGAAAAAAGATGACTTTGTTCATTGAAAATGATCAAACACATTAAATCCAGCATGCTTCCATGACTTCTAAGGGATGCGTTATCATCATCAGCTGATGCTGAGCACCCGCGGGACAGAAGGCAGAGACCAGGCGCATGGCAGGGTGCAGGGTACCGGCTGGGGGTACCAACTCAGGACAGACGCTGTCCTTATTCAAGGAGCTGTGCTGCTAGTATCACATTCTGGTGTTTTCTCTACCAGCCGAAGAATGTACCACTTGAGAGAGATCGTTTTGCAAACACAGACGCTTATCATCTAAGGGCACCTTTGCTTTTTTCAAAAAGCAACGTCAGAAATGAAAACTGTGGATGCATTAATACAGACACTTCAGTAGAGCAGTATTTTGAATGCAATGTTAGCACACATAAAAAAGGGGGCATTCTTTTAACATAAACCTTCATAACTTATCGCCTGTAGGTCTTTCAAGAAATTATTCCTAGATGAAATAATGTTCTTAAAATTATAATTTTCTTTTCAGAAGGTCTGATGATTTAACACAGTATTACATAATAAAAGAACTCTCTGGGTCAGAAAATAATCATCGGAGTTCGTTTATATAAAAACTACTGTCGAGCATCGATTTAACTCCCTTACTATTACTCATATAATAGGAAATGAACACAAAACATCAATTCCAGGCTCTTTCTCAAGCAAAAAGAATGTGATTGACAACATTCTATCCATTAAGACTTCAGGCTTAGTTTTTCCTTTTGCTCTCATATTTAGGCAGAAATTAGCAGAAGATAAGTTTTCTTGGGCCACAGACCATCAGTTCTCTAGAGTCAGGCTCTTGATACTCAGAGCTCTTCACTGTTCCTAGGTAAGGAATCTCAAAACAATTAACTCATGTGATTATTTCACAGGATCACTCATACTTTGAACAAATATTTATAAAATGCCTAACAAGATAAAGTGCTTGGTTCTGGGAATATAACAGCAGGTAAAACAGTGAGCAGTTCAAGACTCTGGTGGAGACTAAAACGTGGCCAGAAAATAGGCTCTGGCCAAAGCAAAAACTAGGGGAAGGGGAGAGGAATCGTCCGGGGCACTGTTTGAGACACGGGAGGCCTGAGAAGGCTTCTCAAAGGGGGGGCACAGAAAGACTGATGGATTATGTGAAATCCTACAGATGATGAAAATGCCACCAAGTTCAAGAATGTTTAGTGCCTTTAGGATTTCCATATATATTCCTGACAGCAATCTGATGACACAGGAGCTAGTTTGTCTCACTGCCCAAGGTCTCTGCACCTGCTTAACATCATCATGTTGGTAAGAAGTGGCAGCGAGAAGACCACCTTTCTCCAGGGTGCAGTGATGGCAAATACACCAACTACCAACCCAGCTCAGAGGCTGCGCTCAGGCACCTCCACAGGCAAAGCTGCATGCAGAGCTGCACAGCCGATACTGGGCTGGACCCGCTGTTGGGGCGGTGACTGGGCCACCTACTAGGAAGGGTGGCTTTTCCTAAGAAGCTCAAATGGCAGCCTATGCAGATGATCTGGTGCAGACGCAAAATAAGAGAGGAAGGAAAGTCATTTGAGCAAACAAAATAATCAGGAGCAATGTCAGGGAAAGGGTTCTGAATGGAAGATAATGAACATTTAATACTCAGAGAGGACTCTGCTTACTAAGATCAAGACTAACAGGAAGGTTCCGCAAAGATGAGCTGACTGATGGAAGGAAAGCTGTGGCTGGCTCCTTAGGGGAAAGAGTCATTAGGAATTTAGGGGTGGGGGATTTGGAGTGCTAAATGTTAACTTTTTGTCCAATTTTGGAGAAATGGGATGAAGCTGTTACACGGATGATTTTGGAAGCAATCAAGGGCCTCAAGAAAAGTAGAATAAAAACAACAGAAATGGCCGGGATTCCAAACAAGAAATAATGAAGATGATGTTTGAAAATGCAAAGACCCTGGGACCCCATGAGACAGGATCTCCAGGTAAAATACTGTACAAAAGGAGGAGTTCTGCTGGGAGAAGAGCTCCAAGAGTCAGTGACAAATGGCTACTGCCTCCTGGGAACGCAAGTGGCGGCCACTACAGGGCATCTGGGGATGATAAGAAGGGGGCAGCAACAAGCAGGCTGGATTTGGTGGGCAAATCTCTGCCTGGTGGGCTTAAGTAAGTAGAGGATAACTCCACACGGACAAGGTAAGACTAAATAATGAGGACTCAGTATCATTAAATACCTAGGTACTTGATGGAAGTCTCAATTGAAACAGTAATCTTGAATACACTTTCCTTGTGATGTGATGATGGGAAGAAAAATGAGCAAAGAGCAACTTTGGGTCCAATTCTGGTCAACTGGGGGAGAGGAAGAGGTGACGCAGGAGCTACATGTGTTTGGCTAGAGAAGCAGGAAACCTAGCATTAAAAGACCCCAGAAGGCTGGCAATTGATCTAAATCCTAACGTTTAAAAGGATTGATTTTAAAAGTTCAAAGAAAATGCATGTATGCCATATTTCAAGAAATGAAAACGCAGCCGTGTCCCAGATGCTCATGTGGTCCCCAAGGGAGCAGCTCTGTGGGCCTAAATCTTTGAAGGACATTAGAAAAGATCACGAGAAGGACCCATAATAAAGAACATCACATGGTCCACAGCAATCCAAGAAACTAAAGGTCAGAATGAGCTTACACTTGCCAACATACTAAAGATAAAAAAGAGAAAGTTACAGGGCTATTTTAAAGTGATGTTGAAATAAAAGAAGAAGAAAGATACAGTCTTCCTGTATAGGACATAGCGTGGCTCTCAGATGGGAGGGAAGGGAATCTTCATACCAAAAAGGAACAAACCTTGAGGAAAGGTCAATGGGCGAAGGGAATGAGATTCAGAGATCAAATGCATTCTCTTCACAAGTTGAATTCACCTCAGTACACAGGGGAAAGAAATTAACAACTGAAATGCAACCAGTCTTTGAGAGGTTCTGATGAATCTGGAATCAAAGTCAACTACTGGGCAGAGATGGGTATGTGCGGGTCCACCTTCCAAAGGGAAGGTGACAAGGCACTCTGCACACACACCATCTGGGATTTTCTAGCACAGTATTAAAGTGGCAGATGTACGGGCTGGTGAGATAGCTCAGCAGACTAGGTGCCTGGTTAGGCAAGCGCAGAGACTGGGGTTTGATACCCAGCACCACATGCTGTGCTGGCCTCACTCCCTGATATACTGAGCTGGGCCATCTAGACCAGGTATGGTGGTGTACACCTGTAATCCCAGTGCTGGGAAGGCTGAAAACAGGAGGATCACTATGAGTCCAAGCTGTGTAGTGAGACCCTGTACCAAATACATTTAAGACAAAACAAAACAACTTAAATGGCCAATGTATGAGCACTTAGGAAAGGAAATCTGAGGAGGAGACTCACAGGATGCTTGTTACCAATACACAATGGCAAAAGATAATGGGTCAGCTGCTTAGAAGGAGAATGTAAGAGACATGTAGATACCACTGTGGGGTCTCGCAAGTCTCTCCATGACACTCTCATAGATATGAGAGAGAAATGCGGTCTGAAAGGCATTCTGGTCACGAAGATTTGTTATTCTTTAAGCAATGATAATCATGAAACTACTGAATTAATATCAACAGAAGTCTTATTTAATAGAGTTGGAACATTAAACGTGGTAGTAAATTTAATAAGGGATAACTTTACATCTGTGACATACAGAGTAGGCAAAAATAGCTTCAAGAGTATGCTGTGCTCAGATAAAGGACTATAGAAGGGGACACACCTGAAAGTGGCTCAGATGGAAAGAGATGAGCATTGTCTGTGGGGTTCCCAAAAAGAAGAGCCACAGGGAAACAGGAACAGATAGATGCTCAATAAACTTCTGGTGAGTTAGAGTTCTCTAACAATGGCCAGGGGCCACAGTGCCAGGGCACCTGCAGTCACCCAAATGCCTAAGCAGAGCCCAGTGGCCCTTTATTAGAGATGGCCACTGAATGGTGACACTCAAGGCCTTGTACTGAATGCTGCTGTAACATACTATCACAAGTTTTGTGGTGGAAATCAGACCCTGAAATCGTGGCGTAGGCAGAGCCATGTTCTTTGTGGACACTGTGGAGAAGAATCCATCTCCCTGTTCTTTTCAGAGGCCACCTGCATTCCTTGGCTTGCATCCTCTCTCATGTCATTCCTACCTCTACATCCCCACCCGGTGGCCTTCTTGCACCCTGGCCCTCCTGCCTAGCCTACAATAAGATCTATTTTACTTAATACTGGGTCCACCCAGTTAAGGACAATGTCCTCATCTCAGGACTCAATTTAATCACATATGCAAAGTCCTTTTTGCCACCAAGGAAATATATTCGGAGGTCCCAGGGATCAGAAGGTGACCACCCTTGGGGTCCATTGTTCTGTCTGCCATAGGTACTTTTGAAGCCTCAGAGAGCAGCGAATTCTCTACTGGGAGTTCAGGAAGGCAACAGCTATAGAGTCCTTGTTCTCACCAGTGCCCACAGCCCCAAAACACATTATGTCCAGGCCTTATTATTTAACATTTTTTAAAGATATTAATAAGGTTGGACATGTAAGCTTTAGTGTAAGTTTAATATAGTTAATTATAAATGCTAAACAGATACCAATCTTTTTCAAAAACTCTCCTGTTAAAAGTTAACTAAATATTAACTTTTTAGTAGGCTGTAA
>PVKN010005304.1:14622-31230 GCA_004027915.1 Capromys pilorides | reverse complement strand
CAAAAAGATAATTAGACAATATTCGGAAAATTAATTAAATATTAATTAAAATTAAATATTTCAAATATTCCAAAATTCAAATCAAATTGTGAGTCCAACTTAGAGGTCAGAGTGTTGTGTATCATATGTATGAATCTGTAATCAGTTCAGAGTACTCGCATAAGATTTGAATAGGTTAATATATACAAAGATATCAATTAAGAAAAAGTTTTCATGGTAGTGAAGAATTACTAAGAATAAGACATAACAAATACTGGAATGGCAAATATATAACCAGAACTTCTAACAGTTTGGGGACAGGAAATCGCACAAAGTTCTAGTATGTCGTGTACATGGACAGTGTCCATGACGTTTACTGGTGGCCAAGTATCACTTGTGGGACTGAGCTACTGCTATTTCCTTGATATCCACCCTGTAAATCTAGGCAGAATCATGACTCATAGGGTGCAGGAGAAGTCCATTTGTAGAATATGCTGATGGACATATTCTGCTACTGTGTACAACAGAATAGGTGAAAGACTGCTGTTGTATACCTCTTTTTCTCCTGTGTTTAATTATTTGCCCTGTTTGGTGGGTTTTTTTCATTCTCCTTCATGGAGTTATGGTCATTTTGATCCTTCTCTAGAATATCTTTTAGTAAACTGTGCGGGGTTGGCTTTGTCATCACGAAATTCTTTAGTTGTTCTTTGTCATGGAAGTATTTCACTTCTCCATTGACCTTTTTTTTTTTTGTCTTTTTGAGACAGGGTCTTGCGATGTAGTTCAGGCTAGTCTTGAGTTCACTTTTGTAGCCCAGACTGATCTTGAACTTGCACTGATCCTCCTGCCTCAGCCTGCCAAGTGTTGGGATTATAGGTGTGCGCCACCATGCCCAGCTTCTCCATTGAACTTGAAAGACAGTTTTGCAGGGTACAGCAGTCTAGGCTGGAATTTATTTTCTTGCAAGACTTGAAGTACTTTGCTCCATGTTCTTCTTGACTTGATGGTTTGTAAAGAGAAATCTGCCGTTATTGTAGTAGACAGTTTTCCTTTAAATGTGGTCTGTTTCTTTTCTCTAGCGGCTTGTAGTATACTGTTCCTGTGCTGAATTTCTGGGATCTTGATTATTATATATCTGGGTATGGTTTTAATTGGGTTGATGTTATTTGAAGTTCAGTTACTTGAATGTCAAACTGTTTCCCCATATTTGGGAATCTTTCTGCTATTACTTCTGCCCATATTTTTATATCATTTGTATTGACTCCTTCTTTCTCATTGGTGCCTGTTAGTCTTATGTTGCTCATGTTTGCATCGTCTTACAGATGTTGAATTATTTTTTCTTGCATCCTAGTTGTTATTAAGAAATCTTTTCTTACCTCTTCCCTAGCCACAATGGCATCTTTAAGGCTCTAAAGTCTATTTTTACTTTCACTGAAATGGCTTTGCCAGCTTGTGACTGAGGTGTTAAGTTCCTATACAGCACTTTGAGTCTGCTTCATGCATTCTATTTCTTTCCTATATGCTCATTCAAGGATTTTATAATTTTCTATTCTTCTCTCTTTTTTTTTAAATCATTGTCTTCTTTAGAATCACTTAGTATTTTTCATTATAGTTCCCATTTCTTTTTTTTTACTTCAGAAATTATTTCTGATTTGATTTCCTCTATATCTTTCTGCTACTGTTTCTTCAGATGCTATTATTTCAGCGATTTCAGGTGCTGTTTTCTCCTGTATTTGTTCTGGGTGGGCTCGGGGCCTGAGTGCATTTTGCTCCTTCTCCATTTTGTATAACCCTGCCTTTGGTGTAGAGCTTCGGTAGAGTTCTTACCTTAGCACCAGATCTGGATCTACCAAGTTCAAAGTGGTCCAGGTGGGTGTGGCTTGGGTCTGGCTGCTGAGCTCCACTTCCTCCCGTTGCAGCCCTTGGAGATGAGCCTGTGTCACTCTGGGAAGATGTTCTGCTCCTGGATCAGTTGGGTGGGTCTTGTCTCTAGTCTCTGTGCAGGGAGTTCTGCTGCAGTTTTCCACACTGGGCCTGTCTGATGGATGAAGTTCCACTCACATGCCAGGCTTTGTTGATGGGTCAAATACCAGGCAGTCTTATTTGAGGAAAGTATTTTGTTAACAACCACCACCATACAAAGTTTGAAAACCACTTTGCTAAATGAACCTGAGTAAGCCCTCTGAGTCCCTCTATCTATGGATTACTCTTTTGTAAATAAAGCAAAATGCACCTAGTTTTGGGAAAATTAAAGCTTGTGAAGCTTATTGAAAATAGCATGTTCAACTACATGTGCTTTAAAATATATATCAGGCCAGACTGTCTGAAAGCATGCTGGTGGTGAGTGACCGACCAGGTGGCAGAAACTCTAAGAAATGTTGGCTCAGAATTTGAATATTATCCTTCTGAAGACCCGTACATGAAAGTACAGAGCCCTTGAGCCTGAGTTTGCCTGTTAGAGTGCAGTGCTTTATGTTGTTATAGGTTTTCTCAGCCCAATCAGAGATCTTTTTAAAAACTAGTTCCAGAAATAACCAGTGAATCCTGTATCTCCTCTAAGTCTATTATTGTCTGCTAGTTTTCCTTGGTAAGGTTTTTGAAGATTAAAGAAAGGTTTCTATGAAAACAAAACAGAGACGCTAATGCAAGCAAGCACATCTGGAGACCACGCGGCGAGGCTCAGGCTTCCTTGCTCCCTGGCGTTATCTTTCCCCAGCAGCTCTTCCAGGACTCTGGCCGACACCGTAAAAGCAGAACATTCCTTACAGAATGTCGAAACACCCCAGGCAGAACGCAAACCTGGCAGCAGAGACACTGAGGAGTAAATAAATTCCTCTTGCAGCAGCACAACAATGCAAGGACCCCAGCCTGGTGGGGTGGCCAGGTCAGCACAGCATTGGGGAACGGGGCGTGGTGGGGTGGCCAGGTCTGCACAGCGTTGGGGAACGGAGCCTGGTGGGGTGGCCAGGTCTGCACAGCGTTGGGGAACGGAGCCTGGTGGGGTGGCCAGGTCAGCACAGTGTTGGGGAAGGGAGCCTGGTGGGGTGGCCAGGTCAGCACAGCGTTGGGGAACGGAGCCTGGTGGGGTGGCCAGGTCAGCACAGCGTTGGGGAAGGGAGCCTGGTGGTGTGGCCAGGTCTGCACAGCGTTGGGGAAGGGAGCCTGGTGGGGTGGCCAGGTCAGCACAGCGTTGGGGAAGGGAGCAGAGGGCACTTACTCAGAACCGGAAAGCCAACCATGGAGGAGAAAGACTCAAGCTCATGACAAAAGCTGTCAAGATTACTATCTCCGTTCTGATCAAAACTGAGGCTTTATCATGGGAGCAGCAAGTCCCTTACCACAAGTGGAACTAATCTTCCAGCCAAGCGCAGAGCCTTGGAATTCACTCCACTCACCCATCTTTCCGGACACTTTGCCTCCTGCCTAGAATGGCTCATCTCAGATTCCAAGGGTCCTGCCAACCCCGCCTGATCCCAAAGACCCAGCTCAGTCCTTTTTTCTCTGAGAAGCCTTCCACAGCAATGCCCACTGGACAAATGGCTTCTGTCCTTGTCTTTGTTTCATCACTTTGTGTTTCTCTGTTTCTGCCTTTACCACACGACAGTGTGGGAAGCGGGTGCCTCTGTTCCTTCCCAGTGAGCTCAGTGAAGACGGAATCACTCGCACTTCCTGCCTGCAGCCTCAGTGTCTGACAGTGCCTGGCACACCACAGGTACTGAGGAAAGCACGCTAAAAGGAGGACCATACCCCACTGGGTAAAATGCATAAAATGGGAAGTTCATGTTAAATGGCTAACATGTGCTTGTGAGCGTGAGTTCTTATCGAAGGAGGGAAAAGAAAGCAGGGAACGTGGTGAACAGCTACCGTCACTTTGAATGAATGGGGAAGAAAAGATGAAAAGCTCTGTGCAGCCAGGTGAGGAGCTAGAGCAACAGGAAGCACTGCATGCCACCTCTAAATGCTTCCTGGATGGCTGGCCACACGATCGGGGCCCGCGTGCCTGGCTTCCAGTGGCACTGTCCCAAGGAAAGACTCTGCGACTCTGCAGCACGTTCGCAGTCACTACCATCTGACAGCACGTGAGCTCTCGGTCATGCGGAAGGGACCCAGGGTCAAACCCATGATTACTAATGTCATGCTGAGACCTTCCGATTGGTACAGCCCTTCACTGTCATGTGGGAGGCCCAGGGTTGTGGCTCAATGGCACACCACCTGCCTAGCAACTGTGAAGTCCCGAGTTCAATTTCTTGTACAGAAACCACACCAAACAATACCACAGTGACATGGGATTCCACTGGGAAATCTGCCGTGGCTTGTGCTCTGAACAATCTCAGACTCCGAGCAGCTGTAGAAGGCTTCCTGGTGGTGTGCTTATGACACTGGGCTCGGCCTTGTTAGAAAGTGAGAAAGATCTGAGTACTGCGGACTGGCTAAGAAGTTAGTGATCTGGGTCATCACCATGCCACTAAAAGGAACCCTCAGGCCAGAAGGTGTGGTGAAATATGAGAACCACAGTGAATGTTTAAGCAAAAAATAATGTATTACAGGGAAAGACTCATTGCTACCAGTGAGTGATTTTAGCTGCGCTGTTGTGGCTGCCATAGTGGCCCAAATCAACTCAGATGTTTACTTGTTGTGGCTATTTCATCTCTGGGGAAGAGCCAGAGGTCTCCTGGTGCCAGGTCTAGTGAAAGAGGTCCACGGGTACACATGGAAAGGCTGTTGGGGACCCGCACCCCCACTGGACGGCACCCGGGAGCAACGCTAACCGTGTATCTGTCCACATCTCATGAAGACACTCACGAAAGAGGAGCTGCAGAACTGCTTCAGAAAATGGGGCGAGCAAGGGGATACGAGCGTCCACAGGGGGCAGGGGCGCAAGGGTGTTCTGACGAAGAACAGTGGCAATGTGGCTTTTACTGTAATAACTTTGAAACAATTCAGTGTTTTAAAAATTTATTCAGGTGCACAGCTATAATCCCGAGGCTGGGGCAGGAGGATCATTGAGAGTCCGAGGCCAGCATGGGCTACAAAGTGAGGTCAAGGCCAGCTCAAGCTGCCTAGTGAGACCCTGTCTCAAAAGGAAAAGTAAATAAAGAGACATTCACAGTACACGCTGAGCTTGCCAAAGTGTGTCAGCTAAGATTTATACACAAAGTTTCACTATACTACTCACCATATACTTACCAGATTCTGTCTGGAAAATGGGAGTGACAAGAATGCTATTAATGTTAGGACTTTAAAAAATACTAGGAATGCAGCAAACATAGAAGTTGGGTGACCCTTGTTTTCTGGCAAATCCTCTCTAAACTTTCAAAAGTTAATCCCAATGTGGTTGACGAGCACACATTTTAGATATAGCTGTTATTACTGTGTGGCTGTATAACTAAGTAAATGTACTACTTTGCAGTGCTGCTTTTTATTTATTATTATTATTATTATTATTATTATTACTCTTGTATTTGGTACCAGGTCTCATACACAGCGCAGCTCAGGCTCATAGTGATCCTTCTGTTTTCAGCCTCCCCAGCGCTGGATGACAGGCGTGCACCACCACACCTGGCTGTCTTAGGTCTTTAAAATGTAGTGGTTGTTGAATTTTGAGTTGGTCCACTGCATAATGATGGCTGACATGGACACTTTTTGTAGCTTATTCAAAAAGTTTAGTCCACGATTCAAGTAGCGATTATGATAACAGTAACAGTATCAGCCCAAATGGATTATCTGTCATGGCCTCTAAATCCAGAATTTTAGAATCAAATTCATTTTGAGCTTAAACATCACCAGATTCTTCCTTTTTATCATTGAGGAAACTGAGGCACGGCGGGGGAGGACACCCAGAAAATTAAGTGACTCGCCATGGTCCCATGCCACTTAGCAGTAGGAGAGGCAACAATTACCTCTAGGCATTTAACCCGGAACACACACAGCACAGGAGCGTTTCGGGAACAATCCAACGCCCATTCGATGGCTCTGGGCGCGCTACCAGTGCTCGTGGGCGTCTCCTTTCCATCGTGCTTCTCTCCTCAACCTGAGCTGTAAGTGCGCACACGCAGGACCGACCAAGCCGATGCTCCTCAGGCATCGGCATCTTCACAAGCAGCCCCCGCCATCCGTCGGTTAGGGCAGTCTCAGCTAGGCCTCTGCACAGCAGCTCAGCGCGGATAAACGAGAGGAATCGGAAAGCGCTCTGCGAGCTCCGGAGGTGTCAGGCTCACAGCAGTGAAGAGCCCTGCTCCGTTAGGACACAGGACGGGAGACGCTACAATAACAATTCCTAGCAACTTGGTTTCCTAGCAAGCTGGCTGGAAGCGCCTAGAGGATTAGCTGCTTTCCAACTGCAGAACGCAGACCCTGGGACCTTCTCCAGGGAAAGGCTGGCCCCGCCTGCCTGAAGATGCCCGGCTCAAGGCTCCAGGAAGCAGGATGCGCTGTGAGGAAGGAAGTCCCTCAGCTTCCGTGCTGCACACGCCCAGCCTTCGCTGGCAAGCTCAGCCCGTTCGTTCGTGTGCAGGTCCCTTCACACACATGGGCTCGGATCACCGGCTGGGGAAGGGAAGGAGGTGCACTGGGTGAGCCGCTGGCCCTCATCTTTCTCTGGCTTTATTCAGATCAAAGCCATCAACTCAGAAAGTCAGCTGCAAAGCAAAGCACCTTGAAAAGTGAAAACAAAATCAAACAAAACCTGCACCCCAGGAAGCACAGATTTCTGGCTTCCATTGGTATTATCGATAGCATTAAAACGCCCCACAAGCATCTACTGTCAAGTGAGGGTGTTGTTGGTTCACTTCAGTGTTTTAGGATCTTAGAGGGATTATACATTTAAGACTCCTTCTCATCACTCCACATTATTATAGCAGGCAGTAGGTTTATTCTGCTTATAGTTACTAAGCACCTACTGTGTGCCAGATGCTACTCTAAGAGCTGGAGACCTAGCAAGAGACCAGCAGCAAGAGGCGTACCTTGAAGTGGGGGACAGTGTCCCCAGAGGTGGGGCCTGGGAGTGGGTGGAGGCCACAGGAGGGCAGGGCTGCTCCTCACAGGGAGAGGAGAGAGGCTCCCCCTGGGGTATCTGAGACAGCTTCCAAGCAGAGCCCAGGGGCTGATGGAGTCACGCTGCTCCCATGTGCCAGCACAGAGGAGACCAGCCGGGGAACTGCAGGACAGCTAGACCCGCCAGCATGAGGGCCTGAGAACCGGCCCTCAGCTTATCTCCAATATCCTTAAACTCTGGTTAGCTGTGGCTTAATCTTTTCCTGAGAAACACTGCACAGTACCTTTTCACATAATGTCTAGAAGAGAGAGTTTTCACAGTTATGCTGTGCAAACAACCCAAGGAGATAATTCGGGTAAAAAATTTCCACCCGGAGATTTGGAGTATTTGATTTGGCAAAGTGTACACAAATAGGAAAAAAATGCGATGAAACCAGCTGACTTAGTGTCTGGCCATATAAAATGACACACACACACACACAAAAAAAAAAAAATTCAAAGGAAATTAGGACAGTTGGCTAAGTTTTAAAATAGCGAGTTTTAAAGTTTTTCTTCTAATTAAAAGCATAACAGAACAACAGCGACAAACATTCCAACCACAATGGCAAGACACAAGGGAATCAAGTAAACTGAGTACCGGCTTCTTTCCTCTTCCCTTTCTCTTCTTCTGTCTTCCTTCCTTTGTCCTCCTCCCTCCTTTAATCTCTCCTCCTCTCTCTCCCTCTCATGCTGAGGACTGAACACAGGGACCCCCTGGAGCACTCTACCACAGACCTACATTCCTGTGCCTTTTTATTTATTTTAAGCCAGGACTTTGCTAAATTGCCCAGGTTGGCCTAAAATCTGTATTTTTCCTGCCTCAGCTTCCCAAGTGGCTGGGATTACAGGCATGCATCACTACACTTGGTCTGGTTTAAATTCTTCCTATGGAGTCTATTTATATTCTACAGTAATAGCAATAATGGACAAAAAGTGATAAGACAAAGAACTCAATTAATTTCCTCAAAACTATACAACCAAGAACTTTTCCATGTTTGATAGTAAAACATTCAGATCCGTTATACCTGTGAAAACAACTGTGAATACACTTATCATACTTTATTGAGGTTCTCTGCTTATGTGGGACAAAAACATACACCATGGACAGAATCTCTGTGTAGTATGGATGTACTTTTAGAACACTTCATACTATATCATGAAAGATATGATATGGAATTACATTTGTGAAAGTCAAAATGACTGCTGTCTATAAAATAACAACAATTAGCTAGTTAAAAGATTACTTGCACAGTCCAAAGAACCAGGAGTTGGCATTCCCTTTGCTAAAAATGGCAACAGTTTGTTGTCTTAATAATGCACATAAATATTCTTAAGAAAACAAAAAAAAAATCTGTTTAAAATTTCTTAACTTTTTAATTTACAACTTATTTATTTGTTTAGGTTTTTTGAGACAGGGTGTTACTCTGTAGACCATGCTGATGACTCACTATGTAGCTCAGCCTGGCCCTGAACTCATGGCGATGCCCCTGCCTCAGCCTCCTGAGTGATGGGATTATAGGTATGTGTCACCAGGCCTAGTGTACAACATTTTAAAAGGACTTGAAATGTTAATAAACTTTTAAATTATCAGATATATTTTTAAATCTTCATGGTACTATGGCTGGGTTATGTAGAATATCTTAAATGAACACATCCTGTACTGCTTCAGAAAACTGAAATTCATTAATTCAACAAACAAATGAGCTCAAAAAATACAGACCGAGCATAAATTTATATTTCAACAGAATGTCACTTTCGAACAAATGCTCAGTATCTCTTTTTGGTCTGTCTCCAGATATCTTTTCAGGTGAAATACTCTCCAAATATAAAGCAGTGGGTCCAATGGTTAAACTGGAAAAAAATCAACAAATATGATATGAAATATGCTAAATATTTTTTTAGTATGTTGCTTTTTTCAGATTAAGCATCACACCCTTGGCTTTTAAATCTGAAGGTATTTTACCAACAAGGGTATACACAATGACAAACCTACTGGGCATGTTAGCTAGAAACAAAGCTATCACTGCATTTTCAATCATCGCATGGACTCTGCCCAGTCCACGTTCATCCAGTGTCCACGGCGGGCCAGGGCCTCAGGCAGGTGCTGTGTGTGTGACGGGGCCCACACGTGACTCCTGTCTGATGAGGGTCCCCAGCTCTGCAGGTGCGGCATGGAGCACACATCTTCCCAGAGCTGGGTTAAAAGGACATCTGTGGTATTCCGATGTGAATGAGAGTAGCCATTAAGAGTGAATGAAGGAACTAAGAAGGGAAGGGAAAAAGAAGGAGAGAGAGTGTCTTGGTTACTTTTCTCTTGTTGCTGGGACAAAATACCTGGCACCCAGAGTTAAGGAAGGAAAAGTTTACTTAGCTCACAGTTTGTGGAGGTTTCAGTCCATACTCGGCTGGCTCCAAGGCAGAGTAGCACATGGGAGAGGGCAGCAGTTCATGGTGGTGGAAAACAGCAAAGAGCAAAGGGAGGAACAGGGGCTGGGGCAGCTCGCAGGCCTCTCTCCCCTCCTTCTACCGTATGCAGGCTGTCCCCTCCGGGCAGGTGCAGCCCTCACACTCATAATGCCCGCTTTGGATCATGGATTAATCACACACTCTAGAAGCTACCCTATGATTGCATGAGGCTCTGGGGGGACAGCTGGACACCAACTATCACAGAGAGAGAGAGAGAGAGAGAGAGAGAGAGAGAGAGAGAGAGAGAGAGAGAGAGAGAGAAAGAAGCAAAAAGAGCAGGCATCCCAGCCCAGATGTGCCGCTGCAGACCTGGAGGGAAACCTCAGATATCACTGAATATAGTGGCTTAGCCCCAGCTGCCCACCAGAATCCTCTAACCCATGAGTTCTTCAAGCTAACTGCTTACTCCCCCTGCCCTAGGGCTGGGTGTGGCTCAGTGGCAGAGCTGGTGTGGGGAACACACAAGGCCCTGGGTTCAAGCCCCAGAATCAAAAATCCACCACCCCAGCAACTACAACACTGAAATCTCTGTGTATTTGTGTTTTGAGAAATACCCCGCAGGTGCTAATGTTGGAATTGCTTGGCTAATATACACTGCTGTGGGCTAATTTCCTCATTTTACCTAGGAGGACACCAAGGCCCAGAAAGGCTGACGCTGACCCCAAGCGCATAGCCATCCTGCTGTAGTTGGCGTTTTCTGATTTTCAGAAAGTACATAAAAATTATATGCCATCCCAGTACCGCCTTTTCCAGAATTTCTGCTCAAGAAGAAACATGGTAAGCAGCTAAAATATTTCACGAAGGTTACCAGACCAAAGCCAAAAAGCTGGTGTCTACAGGTAGCACAGACGTGAAACTAACAAAAGACACCCACGCTCCTCCGTCAGCTGGTGGCGGCTTCCTGCTTGGACAGCCAAGCTGGCGTAAAACCATCCTGCACAAATACCATCACTCCAAACAGTTTCTCACTTCAGCACTGCAATGAGTAATAATATTAGTTTCCTTGGGTAAGAAGGGGGAGGAATGATTTTTTTCTTTCCTGGTTTATTTCTTAGAATTCAGAAGGTTAAAAAAATATGTTTCCAGCCCTTCAACATGGAGCGAGTTTGCTCTACTTTTAACACATTTGGCAGGATCTGAGGACACGTTTTTGGCTATTAGCCTGCCAAGCTGTTTAAGCTTCTAGAAGGCTCACAAAGGGAACTTGTACGATTAAGTTAGCTCAACACAAACATCCTCACTGTATATTTTATTTTACCCCCTCCCTCCACGTTCACAAAAACATAAATAGGGAAAAACATTTCAGAAGTAGGCGAGGAGGGGCAAGTTATTTATCACTTCAGCTCTTTTCTCAAGTTCTTAGGCAACTCAGTGAAACACCCCTTGTGTAGCTCATGGGGAGCAACTCGGGGCCTGGAAAGCGGAGCACAATCCCCACAAAGCACGCGCACTTTCTTACGAGAAACATCTGTGATCCCCTAACGCACTTCTGACTAAACTTTATCTCTTTCTAAAAGCTATGTAACATGCATCTTCTTCAAGCACTGAACATATTTATTAATTACACAGCCGCACAAGAATTCAAAATGTCATCTCTTGCTGCCATACTTTCGGACGAGTATTTCAATGCTAGAGCCCTACACGATCTTCTCACACGAAATGTAACAGCTCCCTAAATGGCTTGGAAGACATACGCTGAGGCAGAACAAGATGCCACACTCTCTAGCCCCTTTCAGACCCTAAATGAAGAACTTAGACTAGTCGAGGACACAGAGGGCAGGACTGGAAGGAGCAGTGGGTTAACAAGTTAGGGGGCTCTTTCTGAAGACTGCCACATCATTATTTCCTTATTGGTGCAATTCAGGAAACAAGAGTGGTACAGATGCCCTCGGGGAGACCACAGTGTGGCTTTGCTCTAAGAGAGAAAAAGGGAGAGAGAAAAGGAGGGAGGGAGACAGAGGGAGAGAGGGAGAGAACAGGAAACAGCATTTTAACTAAGGCAGAGAAACTGGCCAAATGAGAAAAGGCCTGAAGAGATTTTCTCACTCAGGCCTCCTGTGGATTTTGCTCCTGTAGCAATGGGCCCTTGGGGTGGGGGCATCTGGTGGGCAGGGTGACTGGCTGGTAGACCTAACACGCGAGCACCCCTCTAATCTACTGAGCTAATTTCTTCCCAGGTGCTTTGTGTAACTGAATAGTATTTGGTTGTTACAGGGTCTCGACTACACAGCTTGGACACCTAGCGATCCTCCTGTTTTTAGCCTCCGCGGCACTGGGATTACAGGTGTGTGTCACTATAGGAAGAAGACTCTGGCCAGCTCAGCCTGCCCTGGGGGCAGGGCTGGCGTGGCATGTGGTGCTGGGGATCGAAACGCCGTCCCCGTGCTTGCCTAAGCTGGTGCTTTAGTCCGCTGAGCTATCTCACCAGGCCCTGCCGGGTGCTTATTCACAGTACTCTGCTCTACTAAAATCTAATCCCACACCTTCTCCCAGAGGTGATCAACGCCCTCCGCTGGTCTTCGTCACCTATCACGCCTGGGTCCAGGCAGGCAGCTAGCCTCCAGCAGCTCCTTCCTGGGTTCCTCTCAGCTGTCTCTCCACGGGCAGCATGAAACACAGCATTTAGACATTTGGTTTACACAGCACTATTTATTGCATACTGGAGGAGTTCCAAACACGCCACAAGCGATGCTGCATTTATGCAGGTCAACGACTGCTCCACTCCAAGCAGCTCCGCATCCTATAGGGTGTCCTGCCAGTCTGAAAGGGCCGGTGTGAAAACATCTCCGCTGGGACCAGCCCCACATCTCACCCAGGTGTTCCCTTTCAGGTAGGCCCACATGCTCCTGCAAACAGAACTCCCCTGTCTGATAAAATCCCTTCCCTCCAAGACCTGAGAGTACATAGTTTCTTATTTTCAGACTTAATAAATCAAATCTACCTGGTAGCTAGTAAAAAACCAAAGTCGCCAAAGTTTTAAAAGGTTTCAGTGTTCAGAAATTTCAAGCCCACAAAGGAGGCAGATCTGGAAGTTTGGTTCCTACAGAACTGTGAAATTATTTGCTGGCTCCTCCTCCTCTTTTTTTTTTTTTTTTAAAAGGCTGTTCTTGTTAACTCTTCTTTATTCTTTTAAAGTTTTTTTTTTTCTTCGAATTTCTTTATGGCTCCACCAAGAGAAAACAGAGGAACTGTTACAAAAAAAAAGACAATGTACTGGGTGATATCTGGTGATCTGAAAAGATAATTAGGGTAGGTCCTGAAAGAGGGAGGGGAGAAAACTTGAGAACCCGAGCTACTTCTAGTGTGCTATCAGATAACCTTTTTCCCTTTCCTTCTTTAGGGAAATCCAAATTTCACTACCATGTTTCTTTAAAATTCCTTTATTAAGAAGTCCCCTTGAAGCAAATGACATCCTAGAAAACCAGGGCCCATATTATATCACATTAAGGGGTGGCTACTTTATATTAGATTTTTTTTTTTAAGGGCAACACGCATGGAGGAAAAGATGGTTATTAAAAAAAAAAAATCACAGGAAACCAAATAGCCTTTATTTAAATTAAAAGCAATTGCGTCCTGACTTTTGGAACACACTTAGCAATGCTTTTTGGCACGCAGCTGCTGCTTGCCGCCAATATTGTGTATAACTGGAAACATTTCAAACAGAATTGTTAGCAAAGTCAAAGACCCTCATTGTGAGCTGTGGGATAAAAGGGGTAGCTGAGTGTGCCGTCCACGCACTGGGTATAACTGAACGGCAGTCTCTCCGTGGCGTTACTGGCCAATCGGTCTTCCCAGTAAGGAAAAAAGTGGGTGGGTGTTGTACATTGGCAACTCCCAGAAGCGAGTCTGTGACTTCAGTACCAGAACAACTGGAAGAACAACAGAACCTCAGTCCTAACTTCTTCCTGAAGCAGAACCCCAGTCCTAACTTCTTTCTGAAGCGCGGTCCACCAGAAATGACCGGCACCCCTATCTCTCTCCCGAGACAGCCCACCCCAAATTCACCAGCAGAAAAACCCCACTCCAGTTTGACAGGCTGGCTGATCTTAGGGTCACTTGGGACCCAACCTTGGGAGGAGAGGGGCCAGGGAGTTTAGCAAAGGTAGGTGACAGCTGCGTGCCTGTTTATGGCTCGAATTTCCTAAATGTTTACACTGGCGGCTGCGTTTTTACTTTTAAGTATACAATCCCTTCCGAGGAAAATGAAGCTGACAGAACCTAATCAGGCCGTGCTGGGCATTCTTGGTCCCAAAGCGACCCAAACACACTGATCCTTCTTCAGTCTCAGATGCACGCAAACCAGAGACGTGGGAAGAACCACGTCATTCTCCCTGGAGAGGTCTGATTCCCCATTACAGTCCCTGGAAATGGGGGGCCGGGGGCATCAGGGACTCAGCAATTGCTCTTGGGGAAGTGGTGTCCTTCAGGCACAGGGAGACTGATGCCACTGTCCAGTTGGGTCTGTTCTGCACCAGGAGTTTGGGGACATTAGCATGCCCCAAGGCCCTCTTGGCAGGAAAGAAGGGGGGGATGGGGGATGGAGGGATGGGGGTGGGGGATGTGTTACTGTGGTGACTGTGCTACGCCTGCTGCCCATCATGTGCACCACCAACACCCTGCGCATTAGCCCTTCCGGTGGCGGCTGGGGGCAGCCCTTGCCCAGGTCCCCTGAGCCACCTCAGACCTGCGTCACTGGGGGCGGAGCCTGGCTCGGAATACTGCCTGGCGTTTCGGGGGAACCACAGTGGCACGCTGGACAATGACCTTTCTCTCCTGATTCTTTGGAGCCCTGACCTTCTAAGGACATCCTTTACCCCATTAGTACCGCAAGGTGGCCAGGGGACCTCGGATCACGAACCAGTCCAGGACCTACGGCCTTCTCTCACCTGCGGACAACCGCTCTCGGACTCAAGCAACAATTCATACTCTTACGCTAATAAACGTTAAAACGCTGATGTTATTTTATGTACCGTGAACCAAACAGAGGAGCAGTTTTCTGAGGAGGAGGAAGAAGGGGAGTCTATCTCGGTCAAATGCCATTTTTAACATTTCTCTGCATATACAAGAATCACTTTGACTTTTAAAATCACTTTCCTAGGGGCTGGGGAGATAGCTCAGTAGAATAAACGCTTGTCTGGCAAGTGCAAGGACCTGAGCTCAATCCACTTGGTTCTGCCATAAATAAATAAATAAATGAAATGAAATCACTTTCCTTCTTTATTTTCTTATGAACTTTTAATTAAAATTTTAATTTAAGTTTTGTGGTGCTGATGAGTAAACTCGGGGACTTATGCCCACTAAACCAGTGCTCCAGGGCTGAGCTGCACTCTAGCTCTTTGCATTTTATTTTGGGACAGGATCTCACTAAGTCATTCAGGCTGAGTTTGAAGTGGAATCTTCCTGCCTCAGCCTCCTGATCCACTGGGATTACAGGCCTGCACCACCATACCCAGACACCCAGTTTACTTACCTTTTTTTTGTATTTTAAGGAAGGGTCTACAGGGTATTCAGGGTCTCACTACTAGATCAGACTTGGAGTGATCCGCCTGTTCACAGCCTCCCAAGAGCTGGGATTACAGGCACGCACCAGTCTGTCTCACTGTGCCCCGGGGCGGGGCCAGAACAGCAGGCCCAAGGATTGAACCCCTGGCCCCTGTGCCTGCTTGCAGGTGCTTTAATCCTAATTCCCTTCTTTAAAAGGACAAATGTACTCTTTAGAAAACATTTTAACCAGGAAATTTGCTGCAGTGACTAGATTGCAATTAAATGATAACCTTTTATGCTAATCTTTACTGTAAATTCTTTCCCTTAACATAAGAAACCAAAATATAGGTATAGATATAGATAGATATATAGTTAATTAATGGAAAATAATGAATCTTTACTCTAGCTCATGACTACTATAAATAAGTCACTCACAGTCCCAGCCTCCCTGCAGTTTGCTCTCAAGTAATTACAGGTTTTAGAGATTTTTTGTGTTTTTTTTTTTTTTTTTTTTGAGACATGGTTTCACTACGCAGTTCAGGCTGACCCTGAATTCACTTGTAGCCCAGGTTGGCCCCAAACTCACAGCGATCCTCCTGCTCCAGCCTCCTAAGTGCTGGGTCCAGGCATGCACCACCACATCTGGTGAAATTAGGATAACTTCTACCTTCCATGTTGGCTTTCTTTAGAAAATCCTGAAGGAAGCTACAAACTTAGCTTTTTCTGAGTTATCCTAGAAGAAACTGTTAGGAATAACCCTGCAACAGTTCAGCTGTTGACCCTACAAGGGTTGTTTTTCCTCTCAGCTCATACTAGAGCTTACTTCATGGCCAGGCTGGTGGTCCCACGGGCCTTACCTGTAGGACCTGGTTCGAGTTACAGCGCAACTGGGTGAACCTGTCACTTTGGTAAAATGCATCACTTTTAAAAATCTGTGAAGTACAGGCTCATTCAGTGCTACGTGACCAACTAGTACCTAGCGGAGGACGGAAAAATTAATTCACTAGACCCCTTCTCCGAGTCAATCCGCGGGCCCCTGTGCGCCATCCCCTCCCCCTTTCCTTCTCTTTCTCTCCTCCTTCCTTCCTCCTGTCCTTTCTGCATTTCAAGGCTATTTATAAGCAGCATCGCTGTCAGTCATGACGTCAGCAAGTGCACTGTCCCTTAACTAGGAGCAGCACCCAGCCCTCTCTGGCGTCGCCCAGGTCTAAAATGCAGAGCCCACGGGTCTGCCAACCTTTAAATCCTTTCCATAAACAATCCTGGAAGAGCCTGTAAAAATCTCCTTCCGTGTTTCCTGACTCGCCCACCGGTGGCATTTTGCGACCCTCTGGTACCAGCAGGTGCTGTATTTTGCTTTCTCCAGGCTCCAGCTGGCTACAGTGACAGATTCCTGTCCCAGCCAAGCTTGGCCACCTAAGCTAGGACCACATCAGAGGCAAAAGGAACCAGGCTCCGCCACCCAGCCAGATAAGCAGCTGCTCTGTAAGTTTAAAATTCCCCCGGTGGGAGTAAATATTGTTGGAGAGAAAAGGGCTCGACAAATACTGCGTCAACCCTACAAAGCTGTCTTGATTACAACCGAATTTTCTGATTAAATCGGTGCCCAATTAAAAATGTACTGATCTTACTGTCAAGGGATTCCGC
>PVKN010005304.1:0-14522 GCA_004027915.1 Capromys pilorides | reverse complement strand
GGAGCCGGGGGAGGGTCGACATTAGCAACCTCACCCGTCTACACCTTGGGCCTCTCCGAAGAGACAGATGCAGGTTGCTTTCATTTCAAAAGTGCACGTGAAAATATCTGATGGCGAGCCATGCCAATTATATAACACCGAATGCAGACAGAGCCTGCCCAAGTGCTGATTAAAACGAGGCAGCAGACAGAACTGGATGCAGGCGCAGATGCAAGATACAGTGCCATAAAGTAGAATCTGCCCTCTGGAGAACCGACCGTGCAGCCCCAGATCTCCGCAACCATTTTCTAGCAAACGCATCTGGACCCGCGGGAGGGGCCGGGCGGGCCGGCTCCCCGCGGGGAGCTGTGCACCTGGGCAGGGCCGCAGCTTTGCCTTGGACACCAGCAGCCGGACGTGCTCGGCCAGCGACTCCGTCCCTCCCGGGCGGGCGGGCGGGCGGGCGAGCTGGGACCCGGGAAAGTGGCCGCCGCCTCCTCCCGACCCTCCCCTGCCCCAGCTCCTTGGCCTCCCGAAGACAATCCGTGCGCAATTTCCCCAAAGTCCCCCAAATAACACGGCACCGCCAACAGTCCCCGGCGATGCCATTTGTTTTTCTTGGAGGGCAATAAAAATTTAACAGCTTTCCGTGGCATCCTGAGCCCCACTCCGGCTAATTATTAACATGCCCGGTTCCTCCAACTTTTCTCCTGCCTCGAGGGAGGACGACGCCCCCTCCCCTGCCTGCCTTCGTACGTGCAGCTTTTCCGAGGCACCGCGCGGGGCTAGGCGGGGGGAATCCGCGGCCCCGCTGCCCCCAGCGACCCTCCGGGTCCCGGCGGTGACGGGGCCCTGGGCGGCGGGGACCGCGACGCGCCTCGGCTTCCCTACCGTAGCACTGGGTTCGGCCCGCGGGGTCCGCGCAGGAGTCGGGCGCGGGGTGCGCCGCGGCGGGAGCTCGGGTCTGCAGCTCGCGTCCAGCTCTGCGCGGCCGCCCAGCTCCAGTCCAGCCTCGGCCCCCCCGGGTGGGTGTCACGGCCCGCGGTGACAGCGAGGCCCGGGCCCCAGCCTCCCGCGACGCCGCTGCACTCACCGGCCGGGCGCGGACTCGGCTGCTGCGCGTCCTCGCGGGCTGCCGGCTGCGGGCTGCGGGCGGCGGAGCGGGCGCCCCGAGGCGGCGGTGCGGCAGGCGGGCGGCGGCGCTCGCTCGCTCCGTCGCTCGCTGGCTGTCCCGGGCGGAGTGGAGAGCTCAGCGCCTGCCCCTTGCACCCCGCCCTCCTCGCCGCGGCCGGGTGCGAGCGAAAACGCGGCGCGGACACCGCCGCGGATCGGGCTCTCCGCAAGCCCACGCGCGCTGCGGCACGGCCGGGAGGCTCCGGGCCGGCTCCCAAGCGCACCCAGGTCCCCAGGGCGCCTCGCGTCTCCTCCGCTTGCCCCGGCTTTATCTTTTTCTCCCCCAAACCAACACTCCGGGGGAACGAAAGAGAGGAAGGGTGAAGGGGCAAAGAGAAACCCAGTTTCCTCCGATCCAACAGTCTGGGGCTGCCGTAGGGTCCCTTCGCCTCTCGTGGGGGTGGGGGTGGGGGTGGAGCGGCTGCTTAATTAACCTCTGCGTCCTTCTGGGACGCTCCGCCCGCCCACGGGGACCCACGTGGACTTGATCCCGTCCCGCGTGGTATCGGGCGATCTGCGCCCTGCGGGGGGGAGGGGGGTCCCAGAAGCTGCACTTCCGGGCCCGACCCCCCCCCCCCCACCCCCCAAAGGCCCTGATCAAATCAAACAAAATTCAGCGTGAGGAATACAGGGGGCCTTCGGTTCACCAGTGTCCGACCCAGACCCGAGTCGGCCCGGGGGCCCTGAACGCCGAGTCTAGCGCGTTCCTTCCGAGCCTGACCCTTCCGCCGGGCCAGACTGATTTCCGTGTTTTCCTTGTTCCCGTTCGCGGGCCCGGCTCCGGAGTCGCGGCCCACGTAGAGCTGGACCTAGTCCGTTTGAAAGTTCCGCCTCGACTAGCGTCACCCTTGACCCAGAGGCCCAGGCCGCCTCACTGGGCATCTCCTGGGTGGGTGCTTCTCCCAGGCAGCCCAGCTGCGACTGCGGACCCCGCTGATACAGGCGCTTGCAGGACCTCTCCTCCCTTCTGTCCTAAGCCCTCACTCCCAGCACCGTGAGGATGGCGGGGTGTGTGTGTGTGTGCCTGTATACACGCGTGTGCACCTGTGTGTACCTAGGGGTGGGGTGTAGGGTAGAGCTGATGCATGCAATTTTTATCCCTTGAACAAAAATTAAGGCTCCCATTTTTGGAAGTTTTCAGAAAAGCGAATCTCTTTAGATTTCACTGGGAATAAAGCAAAGCATGTTCAGCAAAAATGGAGAAAGCTGCCAGGAGGGCGACAGTTCTGGAGGCAGGTGCAGGAGAACCGTGCGGGGTCGCGGTGGGCCGGCCTGGGCCGGGCTCTGTGATTCCACGGCCAACTCAGACCTGCTCATACTAGATGAATCCTAGACACCCGGGCTGGACAGACGGCTGGGAAACGGGCTGTGCTTCTGCAGTAACCTGCTTTGCCAGCTAGCGAGGTCCACAGCCCTTGGGAATCTGGGGAGGAGCCACCTGGGCGGTCCTGTTCCTCTGCATTTTATTGGAGTTGGCCTTTAAGTTGTGTCTGTTTATCTCAGCAGGCAGGGGACGTAGATACCTCTGTTAGGCTATAAACTTGTGGCTTCTCCCCAGCCCCCAGAGCTGCCTAAGAAGACAGAAGGATTTATTCCACTCGCAGAGGTAATGAGGATCATAATTTTAAGGGCAGAGAGTCCGCCAGGTTCCTTGGCACCTCGGAGTGCCTGCCTGTTTTTCACCTGAGACTTCCAAATATCCCCCAGCAAACAGTCATGCGATGGACTGGCATGGAGGAGGGTGGCTGCATTTCACTCCTACGGGCTCAGTGCCCTGAGAAAGCCCTGGAAACTCACTGAAAAGATGTTTACACACCCGGCACCAGAGTCCTCCCCCCACCCTACCCCAGCAATTGGAGGAATTGCTACTGGGTAGGGACAAATGAGACAGCTCTCGGAGGGCTTACAGCTCTCTGCTGGCCTCACAAACGTTCCCTTACCAAGTATGGATCATGTTGAACAACTGTGTCAGGCATGTGAGATGATCCAGTTGCTCCCTCAAGAAGCGCCTGGCCTCTTTGGGCTACGTGCTGGCCTCCTTTGGATGTGGCACTAACAGGAGCACAGGGTCTTTACGAAACTCAGTGGCAGGGTGGGAAAGGCATTGTGGAAGGGTCAGAGGCTGCTGTTTTACTTTTTATTTATTTGGTACAGGGTCTCACCACGCAGGTTGGGCTTGTAGTGATCCTCCTGACTCAGCCTCCCCAGTGTTAGGCCTATAGGTGTGTGCACCACACCCGATTTCAGGGGGCCAGCATGGCACGCCTGGGGTCCCAGGGCTAGCACGGCATGCCGTACCAGGGATCAACACTGGGTCCTTGTGCTTGCCAGGCAGGCACTTATACCACTGAGCTATCTCCCTAGACCAGAGACTGCTGTTTTAGACAGTATCTTCTTTACATTGGTCTCTACCAAGTCCCACAGCCCAGAAAAGAAACGGCTTTTCATTTGGTCAAAGTGTCCCCTTTGTGTTTCCAAATAAACATGTTGTCAAGAAGCCATTGCACTGGGAGAATGTCTACTCTCGTTTTAAGCCCTGCATGTTGAATTGTGTCCTCACGCTTTTCACGTGCTGAAATCCTTAGGCCCAATACCTCAGCATATAATCTTGTTTTGCGATAGGATCTTTGTAGAAATGATCAAATTGCACTGAGGTCAGTGTGCTGTACCTCGGTGCGGCATGACTGTTGTCTTCATAAAAAGCGGAAATTTGAGCCAGATGTGGTGGCATCCCATCACCCTGGGAGGCTGAGGCAGGAGGATGGCAAGTCTGAGCCTAGCCTGAGTGACTCGACGTCTTTGGAGGAGCTGCAGGTTCTCAGGCCTGCTGGACTCCTAGAATTTGTGTGGTTTCCTTGCATCTCACAGTCTCCACATCCGGGACTCTTTTCCTTGACCTGCAGCCTGGGCCTCACCCAGTGTTTGCAGAGTGAATCCCTTCAGGCCCTAGAGCCAGCCCTCAGCCGCGGCTTCGCGGGGCGGCAGGCTCCTGCTGCAAGTCCTGCACCGGTTTCCCAGGGCTTTCAGGACAAAGCCTGAGCTCCTTGGTTTCGTTTCAAAGGTCCTTGGTGTTTGCCTTCTGCCTGTCTCTGGAGCTGATTTTCCTTCAGCTCTGCACCTTTGTTTGCTCTGACTGAATTACACTATTTACAGTTCTTCAACAGCATGAAGCTATTTTATGCTTCTGTGCTTTGAACATATCTAGAAAGCTCCCCACTGATAACTGCCCTCTTTTATTAGCTAATTCCTGCTCACCCTTTAACATTCAACTCAAGCAGCCCCCCACTGTACTGCAGCATGAGCAGCGTGGTTGTCATTTCTCCTTGGTGATGCCCCAGTTTCCTGTAGGGACCCGCCTTCACCACTGCCCGGTGTTACACAGCGTAGGTGGAAACTCATCCCTGGTTTGGGGTGAGGATGGTGCAGTTCAGACCTGAGTAACGAGGGCCTCAGATCCCCCTGATCGAAAGATTAGCTCAGAGACAGGCATTAGGCTGAGGTCAAGTCTGGGGATGTGTGTGGGAGTTTTCAGGAATTCTACAACAGGAAAATGAACAAATAGTTACTAAAATTTAATTTTCATTTGTGTAGAAGCTTTCCCACTTGCTGGGAATGCTCAGGGAGCCCCTGTCTCTGTGTCTGTGGCTTTTATACTTTGACGCAAGAGGCATTCTCTCGTTTTTGTGGAAACGATGCCCAAGTCTTTACACAGATCTGTCTTTGCAAATCTGGAAGGAAACTAACTTGATCATAGTGCATGGTCTTTGGAAAAAGAAAAAGGAAATCAACCCCCCCCCCCCAAAAAAAAGTCTAGATTCCAGCTGCCACCCCATGAAGCCTGAGTGTGAAGAAAGAAGTGACAGATGAAGAGACACAAGGCCCTGACACATGATTTGACCCCTGGGCCAAACCCTACCTGCAAACACTACCACTGAACCCCTTATGGTAAGTTAGAACGTCATTATTGAAGCCTGTTAGGGGTTTGAGCAGCTTGCAGACTGAAAGATACTAACTTCCTTCCACCCGTTAGATGCTACTTTTCTCAGCACAACTTTCCACTTCTCTATCACCTCATTTACTTATTTGATTAGTTACATCTGGCTTTACCCCCCCAACATTTTTTCAATTCACTTAAAGCTTTGCAACTAAAGTATATAGTTAGTTAACAACGTGCAAGCCAGTATGAAGGATGAAGAACAAGTAAGACACGTTCATAAAGTTCATCTTATAAAAAGCGGGACACTGGTTAGCTTTCAGGTTTTTATGGCCTGTGTGATGTACGTTACATCCGTCTTCCACACACGGAGAAGATAGCTAAGATAACAGTTCTAACCAAAAGCACAGCTGTGGCTGTACTAGGGAGCAGAGGAGCATGCCTGTCCCCAGTCTTTAAAGAGGCTCACAGGGTGCTCCACAGTACCCTCACCAAGGACCCCACCACAGGGGCCAACCTAAGAGCTTCTACCTGACCAAGGGGGGAACAGAGATGGGACTCTAAGTGACACAGAGTCAGGTTACAACATTGGGGTGAAGAGTAGGAGGTTGTCGTCACCCTTGGACAAAGAGCCGCTAGTGACCGGCGCACCTTGGCTTCACACCTGGACCTGGGCCCAGGCAGCGAGGAGCACAGCACCGTCTCCTGACACTCGTAGCACAACCCAGGTGAGCAGCAGCATCTCAGCTGCACTGATGCGTACCCGCTCACGCCGCTTCTGTCTCCAGTGCTCACGAAAGAGGCTGGTGAGGACTTCGTCTTCCTGTGGGGTCTCCCCCACGCCACAGGGGGTTTCATAGGGCCATTTTTCAGAGCATCTCTCAGTAAAAAAAATTCAGCTTTTGGGAGGGAGCGATTCAATCATTTACTCGGTGGGCATGGAGCACATGGCAATTATGATGAAAGGAGTGGCCAGGAGTGTTCTACCGTGCACAGGAGGGGCTGCCCACACAGCGGGTGAGGACAGGGGACAGCTGGGGAAGATGTGCTGGAAGCCCCCCAACTCAAGCTCATATAAGGAGACACACACACACACACATGTGTGTGTGTGTGTGTGTATGTTCCGTGTGTGTGTGTGTGTGTGTGTGTGTGTGTGCAGGTGTTTTAGGGATCCTCCTGCATAAAGGTGGCAGAGCTGCAGAGGTCCACAGAGGCGGAGCCAGGAAAGAGCTTAAGGCAGGGTTGGGTCAGCGCTGCAACTTGAGAACCAACTGAGAAGCAGCCAAAGACAGCCATGAGTCTGGAAGCGAAAGAACGCAGAAGAAGACCCTAGCTCACTCTCCTCTGCTGATGTGGACTGTCCAGGGCAAACTGTCCCAGGGAGCCTCAGGGCCCCACAAGACCCACTGATATAGACATTTGATGGATACCTGCGGAGAACTGAAGTGGGAGGGCCTCGGGCATCTCAGGAGGGTCCAGCTGTTTGTAGATCACTAAAGCAGAGTGGCTTCTCTCTGTATTTTTCAGGCAATCTTCCATAACTAAAATTTTACCTGCTTGGAGGTTTAGCCTGTCATGAGCTTGGAATTATAATCACTGGGCAACATTCAACCATCGCGCGTTGTGATGTCGAAAGGCTTGCCCATTGTAACAGTCAACTGAGTGAATTAGTGAGGGTTGAGCCAGCCCACAAGGACGAATGCCAGAGCAGAAGGGCAGTTCCTTGGACAGAGGTGAGCAGAGGATGCTGGCTCAGGCCCCAGTCGCTACACTTGTTGCAGTCCCTGCTTTGCTGTCTTTTCCATTAGGAAGGCTGCACCAGGCAACGTTGTGACTGCGGTGCTCCCAGCTCCCAGCACAGACCGGCCGGTCAACCTTGCAAGGTGAGCGGATGCCACACCTCCCATGTGTGGAAGGCTGAAGCTGCCGCCTAGGAACCCCAGAGCAGACATCTGAGCGGGGAGCGAGATGAGTCCCAGGCCACCACCACCAGAACGGAGCGGAGACCCTGGAGAGTACAGTTGTGTCTTGTTTATTTTGGTTTTCTGACTCTCACTTCCTTATTTATATCTCAAATCGGACTCTATCAAGCACACATAGAGTGCTTTTTCAGACTGTGAGTCTGAAAAAGTGAAAGAGGGAGAAAAAGTCCCTTTTGCCCACAGCTATAAGCCCTATCAATTTTATTTTTAATGTATGTATGTATGTATTTATTTTTTAACTTTGGTACAGGGTCTACAGGGTCTCACTACACAGGTCAGACTCCTAGGGATCCTCCTGTTTTCAGCCTCCCAAGCACTGGGACTCCAGCACACCACCAGGCCCCAGTGTCAATGGCTGTCTCAGAGCGCCAGGGGGCGGGGCTGCTGTGGCTGCCTAAGCAGGCGCTCCAGTCCGCTGAGCTCCCTGGCCAGTCCTTAAACCCTATGGATTTTATCTCACATCTGCTTTGCAGAGACACCCACAACTGATCCATTCATTTTGGCCACAGCTAGAACCTTCAGGGAGTGATACGATGACTTTGAACGTTCTTCCTGGAGATAGCTAGCGTCCAGTGAAGCTTTATTGTCTCCTCTTCTCATCTAAAACGCGCGCTGGTGCTTCTAACTGCATCACCGAGAGTAGATTACAGTCAGCGCTCTACCTGAGAAAGTCTCGATCTCGGATCTTACGCGAAAGGCTCTTTCCTTTCTACAAAAGCTAGCTGGTCTTGTTTCAGCATGCTGTTGTTTTGGCTGCAGCTGGCCCCAGGGTTACAGATCTTCTATAGAGAGTGCAGGGGCTCCGTAAATATCTTCCAGTACGACCTACAATGTCTGAAGCCGTCTTGGCCCCACACAGCGCTGTCCCGGGCCGGCGATTTCTTGCTGGCCGAGTGCAGTCATCCTACAACTGCTCCTCACAAGCCCCGCCCCCAACTCCTTCTACCCAGAGCTGGGGTATGTGGGGCATTCAAATAAAACTCAAGCAAGCGTAAGAAAAAATTACATGCTCCACAGTGTGATAAGGAGCTGTAAGTATATAAACCAAGCAGCTTTTAAACAGAGCTTGCTAGATTTATACTTTTGTTTTTTTCTTCCCCCTGGAGTTTAATAGGAAGAGGGGGAGACTGGAATGGTGGCGACAGGCCGTTCCTTGGGCAGAAGCGGGTGGGGAGGAGACCACGGGGTTTGCTCTCCGGTGCTCAGAATTCAGAAAGGGCAGCCAAATAGCAGGTGGGGGCTGGAGCATCCACCTGCATGACGCGGGCTCTGCAGTGCGCGGAGCGGCCGAAGGGCCTCGGTGTTGGCCCTTTCTGGAGCTGTGCTGACCTCGGGACGGGACCGGACGTCTGTTCTGCTCCGTGACTGTCCCGCCGCGCTGGCATTGACACTCCCTATGTGAGTGAGCGAGAGGCACAGAGGAAATTAGTTCACTAAACCCATTAAGATGGGAGGCAAATGAGAGGCTGAAACCAGAAGCAAACGGTAATATTTTAATTTTCAGGATTAGTTCTCTGACAGGGAATTTCTCTTTTAATTTATTTTCTATGTGGTAAACTTTAAAGAGCCTCAGAGGGAAACAGAGGAAATTAGGTGCCACACCAACCAACATAAATAATCCTTTGTATAGAGTTGAGGGTTGGGCCCATTCATGTTGAAAAGTATTATTTCAGCCATCAAAGAAAAAAAAATCATTATGAGAACAGAAGGAGGGAGACCTATACAGATGAGGAGTTCAAAATGAAGTCAGTGAATGAGGAATAAATTCCCCTTGCCTGGCCCTTGAACATCCACGTTTGCAACTGTCTGATCTGAAGTTGGATTTGCCCGTGGGCAGGCAGGTCTGTCAGTAGGGTCAAAGACCAGGGAATGCAGGGTGACGTTTGTCTTTGCTCCTGGATGTACTCTGCAGGCGTCAGGAGAGGTGTTGGGTGACCAGTGGCGGGAGGAAATTGAACAGCAAAGTGGGTAACGAAGGGCAGCCCAGGCAAATGAAGCTCGTGTCCCAGTCACGAGAGGAAGACTCTGATGCTCTACTGAACACAACTCCTAGGGAGGCTGAGGGGGGAAGGACCGCAGGGTCTAGAGCTGCCTGTCACCTTAGTGAGATCCTGCTGTGAAATAAAAAACAGGCCTGGGGGCATAGCTCAGTAGCAGAGTGCCTCTTTTTACAATCAACTCCCAAAGTCAGCTGTCAGACTTCTGTTTTTCCCTCTTGTCCTTTCCCAACTGAAGAAACTGGTGTATTAAGCACAGTTGAAGGCACTTGGGGCTGTGGGGTGAAATGAACGATGGGCTGCAGTTTGTGGTCTAGTTTTGTATATAATAAATAGTAGGTGAGCACGGCAGGCTAACAGCACGCTGCTCTGTGTGTGGGCTGGGTAGGAAGGGCGCCCCTCGAAGCCGGGCTCCAGGCTGTGCTGAGATACAAACAGGAGAACCCACACAGTAGCAGAGGGTGTGCCTGCCTGCCCAGGACCCACGGGGCTCTGTAAAGGTTCTTTTAACGGAAGCTATTCCTGAGGGAGATACTCTTTTCTTTGCCCAAAATGGCGTGTGCAGGAGGCTCTGGTTTCTTAGGTTTTCTTCCTGTTTGCATCCCAAATGAAGATCTTTCTTCAGCTGCCTTTTTCTTCTCTCTGAGAACATTTATTGATCTACCACTATGCTAGGTAGACATGGGGAGAGAATCTCTAGTCTGTTCTCAAGGTCACAGTTTTACGAGGGAGACAAATGGGATCAAGTTTTACCTAGCAGTGAGGTAAATACCCAAAGAGATCTCTGCAAAGGGTTAATGGGAACATGAAGGGTGGCCGTTGGCATCGGTGAGGTCAGGCACGTGTTCTGAGTCTCATGGAAGGGGCACCCCGTGGTTTTGGGGGGAAGAGGGATATTCTAGGTAGGAGGCGGGCAGCAAGTGCATCCACATGGAATGTTCAGGAACCAGAAGTGGTTTAGTGTGGTTTGGAATGAAGTAGAAATCTGAAGAACACAGGGTCCTGGATCTTCCAGGATGAGGTATGCAGCTCTTAATTTTAGCTCATGCCTATGGCAGGGAAGGAAATAGAACAGAAAGTAATGATCTGAAACACCTTTTCCTCAAAATAACACAAGTTGCCGGCTACCAATAACACTACTAAAGAAGAGCAGTCTGTCTGGGCTCATTGCATTGTCTTACAAGGCTGAAAATTAGCTCTTGAGACACCTTTGGCTTTCGTAATTCTTAGGATTTTCCAAGTGGTTTGCCATAGTACATACATAAATCAAATCATATTTCTGATAGATTTAAATTGTGTTTTTATCGTTCATGGAAAGGACAGTGGACCAGGAATTACGGACACCTGGGTTATTGGGCAAAGTTCCCCATTAACAGAGCCTGGGATGAGGTCCGTTTCAGCTTCCACTTCTTCCCTCAGCTGGGGCAGGTCAGGAACAGGAGTTTCCCAGGATCTTTGGAGACTGTGACCTTGTCTAAGCGTGCAGTGCAGGTTCCCGTGTACACACCCTCGAGTATTTATATCCAGCCTAGTTCCAGAAAGGGACTGAGGCCACTTCCTATAGAAGGCTCCAATACTGTGGGCTGAAACGAGGCCTAGGTGAGATGACAGACGTCGAATAGGAAAGGGTAGGATAGGACGGCAAAGGGTAATTGGCTTTGGCTTTTTCAAAATAAGGTGGTTATAAAGGCAAAAAAGGCCAAGTTAAAAAAAGGCAAATTCTCTTCCCCCCTAAATGGAAGAGGAACAAAGGCAGAATAAAGGACAGTCTCTCAAGGTCATCATGCCATAGAGGCTCATAACCTTTTTAAGATAGTTAATATGTGCATAGATTTCAACATTCAAAGGGTAAGAATCACTCCTCTGGATGCCCAGACTTTTTTCCTAGGTGTACTTTGTAGTTGGCAAGCTACGGAAGAGATGCAACAAGTTGGGAAGCCCTCAAGAATTAAGGTTAGGGCTGGCCAAATAGCTCAGTGAGTTAAAGCACCTGCAAGCAGGCTGAGGGGCCAGGGGTTTGATCCCTGGGCTAGCCATGCTGGCATCGCCCCTGAGACTGGACATGGCGGCGTGTGCCTATAATCCTAGCTCTTGGGAGGCTGTAAACAGGTGGATCACTACAAGTCTGGTCTAGTAGTGAGACCCTGAACACCCTATAGACCCTTCCCTAAAAATAAAAAATAAAAAAAAAATAAAAAAAAAAAAAGAATTAAGGTTAAACAGTAGGGCCGGCAAGATGGTTCAGCGGTCTAAAGCGCCTACTTAGGAAAGCTTATTCAACTGCAGGGACTGCAGTTCGATCCTCGGCACCACATGCTGTGCCAGCCCCACCACCAGGGCAGGCTGAGCTGGCTGTTAAAATAAATAAATAAATAAATAAATAAAGTCTGAAAATTAAAAAAAAAAGATTAAACAGTAAACATGCTTTTAAAAAATTGGAAAAAGAAGTGTTTAAAAGAGAAGAGTCTTAAATTACTAAGAAATTTGTCCATAGAATACCTACACCAACACTCTTGGGTAAATTAATGAACAATGGACACAGCATCTATGAACAATCTAGGGATTTTAAAAAGAATTTCTGAGCTTTTCATCAATTTAAGAATTTAAGGAATGACATAGCTGCATTTGTCAAATGCTGTCCCATTAAAAGCAGAGAACAGACGTCAGCCTAATGTGTTTTGAGGGAAGCATTATCCCAGTTCTCCTCTATTTCTGCTCTCCAGCGTCGCGGTTTAACGTCTGAGTCGTGTTCGCACAGGACTGCCGGCTGATTTGCCTCCTAAGATCGTTCAGCCCGAAGATGAGGTCCTGTGGCTGAGTGGGGAATCCTTGCGGGTGAAACCGTGTGAGCCGCCGGTGCGTGAGCCACAGCGAATCCGAGACAGGACCAAGGTCGGTGCGACACTGCATCTGTCTAGTTGTTCTAGGCAGTAATTGGTCAACGGATCCAATGACTTTTAGGGGACATTCCTAGAATGTTAAAGGCTGCTGGGTAATCAGCAGGAGGGGAGAGAGAGAGAGAGAGAGAGAGAGAGAGAGAGAGAGAGAGAGAGAGAGAGACCTTATCTTCTAGCGACTAAGGTGGGAACCTTGAATTTCAAGCTGCTACTCAAGGGGGGCGTTCGGGTTGACCCCTGTATGCACCTCTAAAAATGATGCTCGGTCCGAAAGTGAATCTCACTGGCTCTGACTCTTAGAGGAGTGGAAAACTGAGTGCTATAAAAGAAGTATTAAAACCCTCGATCAATGCACATCGTGTACCCTGGCCATAAATCATTGCCGCAGAGTGAGGAACTGACGCCAGATCAATAATTGCCAGGGAAATTAAATTTTTCATTTAGCGAAACAGAAAAGCAGCGGTGAACGGTAACACCTGAAACCAGCCTGCTCTTCAGGAAAAAGATGGAGACTGAGAGACACCGGCCTGCAATCCGTTGAGGAGAAAGCTGCATGAAATTTTGAGGGAATGAGAGAAATTACACTGAGTCTCTGTCTGTCTGTCTGTCTGTCTGTCTGTCTGTCTGTCTGTCTGCGGATCAAACCCAAGGTCTGTGGTGCTTGGCAGATGTGCTACCATTGCACCACACTCTCTCCCCCTCATTGTTAGCTCTAATATTCTTTATGCTCACCCCACCGCCTGTGAAGGTCCCTACAGAGTTCTAAAAACATCGAGGGCACAGTGGCAAACAGCAGTTATCCCCGCTACTCCGGAGGCTGAGGCAGAAGAATCACGAATTCCGAGCCAGCCTCAGTGAGGCCTTGTCTCCAAATAAAAGCTCGAATGGGCTGAGGTGTGGCCGGGTGGTGAAGAGCTCCTGAGTTCAACCTGAGCAGGGCGATGGGGAGATCAGAGCTCGCTAATTACAGTGGAGGGCAGAGGGCCCCACGATGATGACAGGTCTTCCTTCTCCGGTTAAAGACACCTCTCCAGGAGTACTCTGGAGTCTGCTAAGCAAGGGCCCAGGTCTCGAGGCTATGGCAGCGGAGCACACGTGGAGCCGGGCCTGTCACTTGGTGTGGAATAGGCTCCCTGGTCCTCTCTCCTCTCCCTCCCTGTAGCTGCTTCCTCAGCAGTTTGCTATCGCTGATGTTACTCTTCCCAGCAGTTACTTCTCAGACCCAGGGCAGGAAAAAGGGGTGGGCTTCTCCACCGGAAACCCGTTTCCATGTTTAATTAATCTCTTATTCGTGGTGGCCCTTGGAGCCAGCCTATTTCAGCACGTGGTTAATGACCTGTAGAAAAGCAAGAGTGGCTTGTGGGAGTCCACGTTCACACGCCTTTGAGGCGAAGGTTTTGTAAAGCAAAGCCTCCCTTTGTGTGAGACACAGAAACGCTTCCTCTAATTGATCTGTTTTATAGGTTAGAGCTGCCTCTCCACAAAGGGAACATTTGTAGTTATAGTCACGGAAGAACGCTGATGAGATTTCCAGTTAAAGTCAGAGGAGACGGGGTCTGGTTTCCCCAATGCGGCAGATTGGCTGTTCCGCTGAAGCGTCTCTCTCAAACAGTACGTGTTACCCCTATTCCACATTAGAGATCAATGTTTTAATTATCTCACATAGCAAGGAACCAGATGATTCTGCTGGTGTCTGAGGAGCCCACATTCCACCTGCCCTTTGTATATGGGAAGTTGGGGGGTCCAGGGGCCTGGGGAGGTGCGGGGCTGGGCCCTGGAGTGGGGCTCTGAATGCAGGCAGGCGGGTAGAAGCCAACTCAGCCACTGTGGTCATCGAGCTTCCCAGAAAGCTGCCTATGAGTGGAATGTTCCAGCTTTGTCAATAGCAGTATTATTCCACCAGGAGGAAAATGCTGTCAGGGACACACAGGCCATCTTGAAGAGTGATGTTTTCATAAACTCCATCTCAGTTGTTTCTGTTGCACCAGTAGAACATAAGTTCATTCAGAAATGCCGGAAACCCTAGAAAAGCACCCGTGTAGCCACTGCTAAGGAAGGCTGAGGCAGGAGGATCACACATTTGACTTTAGACTAAGCAATGCATTGAAACTGTGCCTTAGAAAATAGAATTAAAAAGGGGCTATGGATGGTAGCTCAGTGCAAAGGTTTTTGGCTCACTCCTCTGTACCAAAAAAACAAAACAAAACAAAAACAAACAAAAAACTACCTAGCACAGATTCTTTTTTTCCCCCAAAATCAATCCCATTAGACAAGTAAAACTTGTGTTTCTCTTTATACTTAATGAACACGTTCCCAAGTCATTAATTGCTATTTTACAACTGCTGTTTAGTGGCTGTGGTATAAAACATTAATGTTAAAAACCCTTAACAAGTTTCTTTCACAGTGATGAGCTTTCTTTAGTTAACTCTTTGTGTTTATCCATGATTTTCTCAGAGTAAAATTTTAAGAGGATTTTTGTGTTTCAAAGTTGTACTTGTTTCAAATAAAGGTAAAAAACCTAGCTGGGCCTTGATGTGTTTGGTATTAATAGTGGGGGAAG